>JAPYYV010011300.1:0-17523 GCA_030522625.1 Copidosoma aretas | reverse complement strand
GCTCGGATTCGTTTTCAGCGACCCAAAAAACATAGGGTACAAGTGGTTTGGTTTTTGTGTATTTTTATTTTTTTTTTTTTGTGGTGCTGTGTAATCATTCATTATATAGGATGATTATATAAACTTTGTAAATATATGATTGCTGTGTTTTTAAACTTGACATGTCGTTATTAGCTCTGCACTGATTTGTTAAAGCTACAATTTGAACAAATAATTGCATTCTCCGAGTAGGGTATAGTTTCACGATTTAATATATTATTCATTGTCAATATGGCGGCATTAACCACGTTCTACTTGTATTTTTGTTACGAAACGCATTACAACAATCATTTTTTTAAGGTTTATTAGGATGTTTAGTAGCAGGAGAAAGATATACAATACTATTTAAAATAAAAAGTAATATTTAATAGTCTTTCGAACAAAATCGTGGCCAAAAACAAGTTATACTTGCAATTGCTTGACAAAACTAATAATTGTTGTCAGATTTTTTTATAATAATAAAAAACAGAACTTATGTCTTGTATCTTGAAATTAATAACAGTTCGTAAATGATAATTAGTAAATTTTCAGGAATACTATTTTATTTATACAATAGTTCGGTACTTTCACGCGCATCCGAATATCCTTTAACAATCAATTTTTTTTGTTGAACAATAAATGCATGGTTTATTGAAATTTGAGGTACGGCTGGAGCAGTTTCGAATCTTTTATGTAAATGCCTTACCATCTTTTGGTGATCTTGCTTAGTTAAATAAAATGTCGTAACTTTATTAGCAAATTTTATTTTTGACCACTTGAAGAGACTTTCGCAAGTTAAAATTGCACTACTTGGTTCACATATGAGGCTATATATTGCGGTTTCTCTCTTAAACACTGCACTAAGACCGTCCGAAGGACCTTTACCATGTGATGTTGCATGGTGATGATGCGTTAAACAAATGACACATTTTATTTTTAACTGAAGTAAAGTAATAACAGTACACTTTGTTTACCAATCTTGCAGTTGCATATGGGTAGTATGTAAATATATATAAAGCAAGAAACATGTGTTTTAATAGTGTACTTCCATAGGAAGGTAGGACTCTACATACGCCGGGAGATTTGTAGTAGTTTTCTTGAAAAAAAGCTGTAGGTCACGTGTTTTTGTCGCTATTTTGGATTTTATAGCAGCCAAAAAATTTCTTTTATACATCCTTTGATAGAAGAGCTCAGTAATTTTCATTTTAGCCGTTTAGGACCCCTGTATGGTTTATGCCGCGAGATTTATAGTAGTTTTCTTGAAAAAAAGCTGTGGGTCACGTGGTTTAGGCAGCCAGATTGGATCAGGAATGTTGACTCAATACATATGCCACTCGGCATTAAAAACTAGAGGCTCAGACTTTTCTTTTGACTACCTACAGAACTTAAATAAATCAAACCAATTGTGGACAAGGGGGGTCATTCGTTTACAAAGAATACCTCATATATATATATATATATATATATATATATATATGTGTGTGTGTGTGTGTGTGTGTGTGTGTGTGTGTGTGTGTGTGCATGCGTCCATTAGAAAGGTGCCACCTGTGCGTACAGTGGGTAACAAAAATCTGCCGACACCACAATTTTCAAGATATTTGGATGATTAGCTTACTTCATGACCCCTAGAATACCTAACCCACAATGTGCTACTACTACTTTGTTTATAATTTGTTATCTTACCTATAAAAAGTAGAAGAACCATATAATACTTTTTTCCACACAATTATTCTTTTTGGTCGCAAAGACTAAAAATATTGAATAAAACTATTTTTTAGGTCCCTGTTTGTCAATACCTTCACTTACCTACCTTTATTTCAACAAATATTTGATCCTAATCTTAAAAATCTAATGATATCTCTATTATTACCATTAAAACCCGACCAAGTGGCTAAAATTTAACTTTTATGTTAAAATGCAACTCAAATTAAATTAAGTGTCTCAAACTTTTTATAGGTTATGTAACAAATTATCAACGAAGTGGCAGTAGCACAGTGTAGGTTAGGCATTTCCAAGTCAAGAAGTAAAAAAATCATCCAGATATCTTGAAAATTGTGGTTTGGGCAGATTTTTGTCCACCAAAAATGATTTTTAGTCCACTATGCTGCGTCGCGAGAAAAGAGGTGAGCTAAGCACTGTATATAAAACAGGCTACCTCGCTCCGAAAGGTGATTTCTGTATCCACTTCGTCCATATATAACGTTTTTGCTCAGCTTCTTGATATTAAAAATACTACGTTTCTCACAGAAAAAAAAAAACGATATCGAATAAACGAATGTGTAACTTTTTCTGTGTAAAATAGAGATAGTACCTTATTCCTCCCACGAGGTAATGTAAGGCTCCGCGTGTGTTACGCGTATCCGAAAACGTAAAAATTTGAAGAGCAAAGGTCGACGGTAATAGTAGATCATGCCACTGGAGCACAAAGTAATATTTCGCGCACGCGAGTTCACTGCGGCCCAAAGTACTCGAAGCGAGAAGCGACAAAAGTGCACGCAAGGGAGCGAAGGTTAGCGCCCGAGCTGCGCATCCTATTTTTCAGCATACTGCGCCGAAAGTAGGAACTGCAGTTGAAAGAAAGTTCCTCCTCCCAGCACACGGTTGGCAAAAAACAATGTACAACCCGCGGAAAGGAATAAAGAATACTCAGATTACACTCGTGTTATAGTAGGCATTCTTTACTTTTCCTCCCTAGGTGCGTGATATACTATGTCGATCACGTAGGTGGTAATGAAATATTCACAAAGTTTTACAGGGTAATATAAAACCTACCAAGATTTTTAACAAGATTATCACTTTATCATCAAGAATAATAATTTGAAAATTAATATGTTACTATTGCGACTACTTTTTATATTATCGGACCTGTACAATGATTTATAATTTCTTTCATTTTCATGACAAGCACATGACCAGTAAAACTTTTTTAAATAAATGCGTACTTCGAAAGTAATATATTTTGCCTCAATACATGCATACAAGAGAATGACATCTGATCACGTTACTGCGGAATCGTCCTTGTATACATAATTATTAAGCAATTAAAAGTAGCGATGAATTTGCACCAAGTAAAATTCATCATGTTTTATTCATAAGGGTACATACAGTGGAATTATTCCTGTGAAAAAAGAAGAAATAATCATAACGATAGAAAACATTAAAATGAGATGTCATTCAAATAAAAATCAATTGTAAGTAAATATATGTAGACACAAGTGTTTTATAAATAATTTTAGGTATGTATTTATATATGTCGTAGAATTCCAATTTACCCTGAACCTCCCGGTGTTGGTGGAATAGCCGTTTATCTTTCCGATCTTTAGTATTTGGATGACTGCCGTTACCTAAATGACTCTATCAATAATTTTTATAAAAAATATATTTTCAATGAAGCAATTGGTGAACGCAATAAATTAAATAGTCATTTTTTTGATACTTCTTTTTTCTCTGGATTAGATCGACGATTAGGACACAAAACATTCGTAAAAAATTCACGAAAATGTATGAACTATTTCGATAAGGACTTTTTACTTATTCCGGTAAATGAATAGTAAATTTTAACTGTTATTTGAAAACGTAGTGATAGCACAATGAGTTCATACAACCTACTTTTCAGATAAACACACTA
This sequence comes from Copidosoma aretas, assembly GCA_030522625.1. Classification (NCBI taxonomy): domain Eukaryota; kingdom Metazoa; phylum Arthropoda; class Insecta; order Hymenoptera; family Encyrtidae; genus Copidosoma; species Copidosoma aretas. Next base: position 13,877 of record JAPYYV010011300.1, on the reverse strand, counting down.
CCTTTTTAATTTTCAGGGAGCATTGGTTTTTGGTTGTCATATGTTTCCCGTACATGTTACGTGTTGTTGATGATGCAGTTAAAATTACCATGCCACCTAAGCGTAGGAAAATCGAATCCACACGTGACAATAATGAAGTGTTAAGGTCGTAAGTGTCATTTGTGTTAATATCGACAAAGCTTTATTCAATTTATTCTATTATACATGCCTCCAATCTGATGTTATGGATGCATTATCGGGTATAATTATGATGTCCATTATTTGACAATTTATTAGGCCATTTAGATGTTTTCATCATATAGCCTATTTAATTTCTTTGTAGTATTACAAAATCCACACCAAAAAAGCCAAAAAAATTGTATGTGTAGCACTTACTCCCAGGCACACAAAAATTTCTCATTAAAATAACATAGTGTTCAGTAATTTTTACTTTCTTTATTTGTTGTGAAAACTTGAAGTATTTTTTATGTACTTTTAAATATTACACTTTATTTCATGACTTGTACCTCTGATACCAGTGTTTCCCAGTTGGCAATAAAGAAGTAGAAATAATGTGATAAATACTTGAATTTTCCGAAAAAATTTAACTAAGTGGAATATAAAAAATCCTGTTCTATTTAAATGCGAAATTAAAGTGTGTCTACGGGTACGTGGAAAGGAGGCTTAGTACCCAAATCACATTATCGCTTTTTCTAAAAAAATTTTGAAAGACTCTAAGTAACGATATTATTAATCCACCAGCCAATTTTTAGGTTCGGTAGCCAGTCGAAATATTGTTTAAAAGCTGCTGGGAGTTCAAATATTTCGTAGGCTGAGCCCAGCCTCTTATGAATGATATTGAATTTTTCATTTTATCATTTTAACTATAAAAACACCGTTTTCCGTGCAAAGATATAACTGGAGATAGTTTCAACCATACTTTGTCAAGTAATCATGAAAAAAATACTGGTTGCCTGACATTTTGGAAAGATTTTAATGTTGCTATCAGAAGTGTCTGTCGAAATTATCATCATAAAATCACAAGACAAATTTTAATGAGTTACAAATTTTGCTGTAGATATTTACATGTACAATTTAGTAGTAATCAGGCCCAAATTACAATAAAATATTCGACGAGATGGTGAAATAAATAGTGCTGTCGATATACAAAAATGTGCATCTCCATACCTATATATGATGTATTGACATATATTTGGCTTTTTGAGCCTCCTAAACTCAATTTTGATGTGGTTGTGGGCTGTATAGTATTATTTCAGGACACAACGAATAGATTGTAAAGCATAGGTGATCGGAAAGTTTAATTTCGTAAATAACATACATAATAAGTAGGTAACCATTATTAACTATTTTTTAATGTATTAGCATACACTATCCATATTACATGTCGTCTTTATATTTCTAAATGAAAATGCACACTCAAAAAAGGCAAATATTTTTGAGATACCAGATGCCACCATATTTTTGTATCAATTAGCATACGACTAGGATCTGTTCAATTTGATAAATTTTTTTTAACACTCAAAATATTTTTGAAGGGCTACTGAACCAAGCTGAAATTTTTTTGTGTGATTAAGTATCGAAAAAAAAATAATAACAAATATTAACAGTCTACAAAGTCAAGATTTGAGACTATATACAAGTTGTATACGTGTGATTATTAATTATTATTATTTTTTTTTATTTATTTATTTTACCTTTTTTAACAGAAAACAAAAAAAAAAAAAAAAAAAAAAAAGAACTAATGATAACTTTTATACTGATTAACTGTTTCTAATACTTATTATTGGTTATTAATAGACAAATCATTATGAAAGTAATTGAAAATTGTAATTTTTCTAAGTTCCAACATGGTTGCAACTATATGTGGATTAAGAATAATTACCGTTATTTTACGACGAAACGGAACCATACCTTATAAAAAAAAAAGAAATACAAAGAAATAATAAGTGTTTAAAAGTTTAACTAATTTCATATAACAGATAATGATAAATCATAAATGTATATATAGTCTCAAATATGGACTTCATAAACTGTAATTAATCTTTATTATCTTTTACTTAATTTTTAAAATAATAAGTACCTACTAATCGAATAAGATTAGTTGCGCTTGGGGAAGTACACAATTTTGTCACATGTTGCTTTAAGTGTATATACAAGTTTTTCCTATCTTAAAAAAACGATGGGTCACGTGATGAAGCCTGTTTATTCGTTCTGTGATTGGCTGAGATTGATCAAGAGCGGGTAAATTTAAAAATGTGATTTTGAAGCGTGGAAATATTTAATAAATAAAAACAATTAAAAATAAAATTTATTAACAATTAGATCGCGCGAAGTGCGTATGATGTAACTAGTTAACTAAAAACAACGAACTCGAAAAAATGTAAATTTCTGTTTATTTTTCCTTAGATGGCTGCAGAGATAAACATCGAATTTTTTTAACTTACTTTTTGTTACCTACAAAAGGTCTTGTATCAAGTTCAAGCAATCGGTAGAAAAAGAATAAGGTTGAAAAATTCAGGAAAAGTATAAAGTTTAAAAGTTGAATTATTCAAATTCCATGCTACTGAAATTGGAAATCATTTTGTGTCCGCTGACACATTTTAACTCAACAATTAGGAAATCAGTGGGTATCACTTTTGGTTCGTCAAGGAAATGAAGGAGAGTATGTCATGAAAAATGTAAATTGGTAAATAACGAACACCCTGATATACATCGTCGGTTGGGAGGAATAACGTATCAATTCGGCCGAGCGCTAAGAAACGTACCAATTCGAGAAAGCGCTAAGAAACGAACGAATCAGGCCGAGCGGTACATTTCTTACCGTTCGGCCGAGTTGGTACGTTTTTTAGCGCTTTTTCGAATTGGTACGTTTCCTAGCGCTCGGCCGAATTAGTACGTTATTCCTCCCAACCGACGATATGTTATAACTGTACAAAAATAAGACTATTTCAGCCTACTATATGTTATTGCAACGTTGATTGTAACTATGGCTTGCTAAAATAGATTTGGGTAGTCTGCCGAATGCAAACCAAAGATATAGTGGTAGACCACTGGTAAGTCGACATGCATACAATTTTTTTTAACTGCTAAATTCTCGCTTTATTTTTAATGGATATGCTTGACAATGTAACATTTTGATCTTAATATAAAAATTCAAAATCTTTGTGTTATATAGTCATAGTAAATTTGTTCTGACGAAGCCTCTGGTTCTGTCAGTAGTCGATCTGCGACAAAAATGTGTGTTACATATTTTACCTAATAGTATCTAATTACACAATGTTATTACGAAAAGCACTTGTATTCAAAATAAAGTCGATATATTGCTGCGAAATACAAATGTATATCATTACATTGTTATTTGTATGTATCAAAGTATGAATAGAATAGACTGCTGAAGCTTTGTAGCAATAGTAAACGTAAAGATTTATGAATAAGAATCAAATATTTTAATATATTTTTGTAAATAATTTGACATCTTGCAGGCCCTGTATTTTGATTTTAAACTCTATTTCTGGATTTGGCACGAAGTCAGTTTTGCTGAAAACGTTACAATTACTTAATTTAGAATACGCGAATGAGAGAGGCATGAAAAGAGTTTTGACGAAGGAAGATGTGGTAGTGAAGCATGTGGATGTTCAGCAGCAGAGGAATGGCATAGATTGTGGAGTATTTTTGTTGCAATTTGCAGAAAGTTTTTTTCGGTAAGGATATAGTTTTGGACAAAGTAAAATAAACAGTATCACTTATCACGGAACATTTTTCTGCAGGAGCCCATTCGGAACTATGTTCAAATACCGTCACTGCAAGAATGGTTTTTGGAAAAGGAAATCGAGAATAAAAGGGTTAAAATAAAAAACCTGTTATTAAAAAAAGCTTCCCAATTTTTACGCATGTGACCTTTTTTTTAACGCAATAGCTGTTGTGAATGACAATAGTGAAATAATGCTTAAGTGTGTGACAGCACTATTAAAATTTGTTATTGATTTGTATAAAACACTATTTTGTATAATATTGGGTTCAAACATCGTTTCAAAAGCGTGACTCATATTGATATTCATTATTTTCTCTTTGCAAAGATAATCTTTGTGAAAAACATGAAGTGTCATTGCCATTTGTGGTTTTTGTTGGTCTGAACTTTTACACGAAAAAGAAATATATGTAACAGTCACACCGTTAGTTATAAGGTGTGAAGAATGTATTATTTATAATGTGTATTCGCTGGTTGCAGAACAGGTGCTGCCCTTATTCCCCATGTTAAATCTTATCAGACAAAAAGTAGTATAAGCGGCCACCGTTGGCCGATGCGAAGGAATTTCCGTAAGACTACGTGTTAAAAGTAAAAGTTGCGCCAGCCCTCCCCTCTGCCATCATGCAACCAGCGAAAAAACATTTTTGTTTATTTTGTTTGTGTTTATGCAACTTTTTTCTGAATTTCAACGTCGATACCCCAGAAAACCGAATCGCAATATGATGGCTTTCCATGCACAGGTTTCTCCGGTCTTTCACACGGACATGTGAGTTCTGTAACAACCAAATAAAGCATCTGCTTTAGTAATGGCGCATTAGAGCAGCTTTCCATAATAAATCCTCTCGCCATACACAACGCCTTATGTATTCCTACTGTCTATACCAAACGGTATAGTCCCGTAGTAGTTGTCTGTGTACACCGGATAATTACAGAAATCCCAAAATGAAACTGACAGAAATTTTAGTGAACAATTTTGCCGAGAAGAAAGTGGTTATCAAGACTCACTTTCTCATTGAGAAGAGTACAGCTTTATGATGCATGCGAGAGTTGCGTTTGAGAACTTATTTACACTAGTGGCACCAAAACGTTTTTAAAAATTTGTCAATACCAAAAAACGTTGTAAAAACATTGTTTGCTGTGTGGGCTACAAATAAATTTGTATTGTGTTATTTATATTGATTAAAAAACAATATATTAACACTCATACGTAGTCATCACATTTAAAATTATTGCAATGCCAGTTTATGATAAATAATAGTTACACATCGACAAGTAGTTTTGCTTAAAATTATTTATATTATTATTGATTAACTCAATTTTTCCTGAAATTTTTAGGTTTCCCATTACGACAGTGTGGGGCTTATAACGTTAATATAAGTATCATCATCAATAATATAAATGTATTATTTATGTATGCAATAAAATCGTGTACAGTATTCCGTGCCTATAGCGCAGGCTGCACACTCATCGTGTACAAGAGGCCATGGCATCAACTGCATAGTGCAAACACTGGTGCCCGCTTCAGTGGACTTTTACCAGAGGCACCTATGGGACAGCGCTATGATTTTTCTCTCCATGCAGGCAGTAAGTGCGAGGCAGCTGCTCTCTCGAAAGCAATTTTGACTTTTTGAGTTCGGTCAGCGATAAAACTAATCATGAGAGTTTTGTTTATGCGAATGTTGAGTTTTTCACAAGATGATAAGTCAAAAACAACGCACAATTAGTGAGAACACTATACAGTAAGCCTCGATATTCATCTTAAGCTGTGGAACTTCACTCTAAACATATGTAACTTTTAATCTTCTGCGATGGTCTGATGTGGTATATTAGCTCAGATGGTTAGCACGTACTTCCCGTATGCGTTATTATTTTGCAATTCGAGTTCGAATCTCACATAATACGAGTTTTTCTTTTTTGATTTTCTTTTTATTTATTAATCGATATCTTTTATGTAAAATGCCCGCATCTTATTTTGCTTTTGTTTATGCGTCCAGTTAACAGACTCTTAAATGTATTAATGTTAGATTTTCATTTTTCAGCACATAAAAATTAATGCAATAAAATTAAAAAATTATTCATCAATGTATGATGCATAATTAATAACTTAACTTCAATATTAGATTATTTCAGGTAATTTAACGTCAGTGCATCTATATAAATAAAAATACTTGAACGTCAAACGCAAAATTTTTACTTTTTTTTCAGTATTCTTTCGATGATTTCTATTTTAGTGTTTCTTTATGATTGTATCGTATAAATATTTAAATGCATAAATTAATTATGCATTCTTGATGATTTGTTAATTAATTATGATTTTTTGCGACTTGTATTTATTCTTACAACGTTGGTGAATTAATGTTGAGACTTTTATTTATTAATATTTAGTCTTTCTTAAAGGCGATAAACCTAGTAATAATTGCGTTTGAAATATTTCAAAAATTCTTTTACATTACTTAGTTACATGACAAAGTTTTGACTAAACACAGTAGTAAGGCACCCTAAAGTGCATGCCATTTTGCAGTGTAGCATTGCATATTAGTTAAGTGGTCTCTACTATATCGCTGTTCTTCTCCTTTTCATACAGCTGTCCGAAAGTTTTCAACTTTATAATATGTAAGTAATATCTATATTTAGCCATACGCAAGAGTTTAGAATTGTAAAAAAAGTATTGTAGCCTTACTACTACCACCAGCGTCATAATACAAGTCTGTGGCTTCCCGGACAAATCGATTAAGTACACTTTTGTAATTTTTGAGAGAAACGACTTTAAAGATTGAAGAGCTAATTTTTCCTAGCGCTAAAACTGTGTGTTTCTTACTACACCTAACGTTAGGTACTAGTATAAGGCTTTATTGTTTTATATTGGCAATCAAAAAATGCAATCAACTTTCTCGCTACGTGTCACTTTCCGACTTATTCGATTAGTCCGGGAACATTTATGGAAACTCAAAAAATCGACGTGTTTAAACACTAGTCCCAATCCTACTTTTTGATTTGTTGTCGAATAGTAGATTTCATTCATTGAAGCTCGTAATACACTTGATTGTGCACACTACGAAGTGTAAAAAGCAATCAAAAATGCAAAGCGTGCGTTTTTACTGGAGCACCACGAGGACGGTATAATATCTTGGGCACCGCGATTTTATCATGAATTCTTATCTTGATTTGTATAATATTATTAAAAAAAGCATTTTTTTCTGCAGACACCATGTATCTCTCTCGCTTTGTTTTTGAAATATTGCGGGGACACACTGCATTACCGCACCTATGTCGCGTCTCGCTGACCGTCCGCTAGGCGTCTAAAGCCTCGATTCCTGACTAACCCGCAAGTGGCGAAAACATCCCCTCGGTTAATGTATCAGGACGTTTAATATCACGAGTATCCCCTCCGGTGTCTAAGGCAGGAGCTGTTAGGTATGCCTTACTGATGAGTCTACTAACAGCTCCGGGACGAAACATATATACTTTTCTTTCTATACAGCACAGCCTTCCGCTTCGCTATAATATAGCCTCGCAACGATCGAGATGCAAGCTGTGAAAGCTGCTGTATGGGATTTAGTATCCATTCAGCAATAAACATGTTAGAAACTCGTAAAACTTTGCAGGCCTACGTTTTTTAGTGTGCTGATACAAATTCGACCACCGAAATGATCACCAATAGCTAGCAAGTGGTTATAATATTGATTTTTCAGTGACTTTACCATCAAAGTTCGGAGAAAATTTGGTAATTATCTTATACAACTCCGTCACCCTGAATCACGTTAAAAATCAAAAATATTGTTGGAATAATGTTACTAATCAATAGTAAACGTGTTTGTGAGGCGCGGAAAGTACAAAAATTAAAAAAAAAATTTTTTAAAATAATTTTTGTTTTTTTTTTACTTTACAATTAAGGGAAAAAAATTAATTTTCAATGTATTAATATGTTTTTCAACAGTACACAAGGTACTACACCGGAGTACTGAAAGCATATATTACAGAAAATCACAATGATATATGTGTGGCAGACGGTATAAATTCAGTCATATTTACGTATCTTTAAAACTTTTATAATACTAAGAAATATCCACATGAACTTATAGGTACCCAAGGCATTGTACTGAAAAACATATGATATATGTGTTGCAGACAGTATGTTAGTGTTGTTTTGTAACAAACATAGAGATATAAGGTAATAAATTTATGAGTACACGAAAAATACAACTAAATTTATACTGTACGCCGCGCACACATCATCGTGTTTTCTGTACTATATACTTTTAGTACTAAGAAAAAAAAAAAAATTTGAAAAAAATTTTTTTATACAAATTAAAAAAAAAATTTTTTTAACTTTTTGCGCCTCAATCACATGTTTGTTATCCATAAACAACATTATTTTAACAATACTGTTTATTTTTATCGAGATTTTAGGTGTCGGTGTTGTATAAGATATATACCGAAAATTCAATCATTTGGGCCACTCGCAAGTATTATTGGTCCTTTTGATGGGCGGATTCGTAATCAGCACATCGAGCAAACAACATAAGCAAACAAATTTTCACTTGGTTTCAACGTTTTTGGTATATCGACGCCCCGGAAGAAGAAAAGCTTTGCTTACGTTCGCAGGAAGAAAAGCTTAGCTCACGAGGCCGGAGGAAGACTAGCTTTTCCCAAGGCGCTCGGAGGAAGACTAGCTTTGAGCGCCGTGGGCAATGATACTCTTCCTTCGAGCGCCGTGAGTAAAGCTAGTCTTCCTTCGACCACGTGAGCCAAGCTTTTCTTCCTCCAACCAAGGTTATTAAAGCTAGTCTTCCTCCGAATGCAGTCAGTAAAGCTAGTCTTCCTCCGAACTTTTGAGCTTTTCTTCCTCCGGGGCGCCGATATATACTATATCAAATAGTGCAGTACATCATTAACAATAAACAAAAAACTGGTATCTTTGACGAGCTGTTTCTCAAAAACAAAGCGAGATAGATAATTAGTGCATGCGAAAAAAATGCTCATTTTAAATTAACCCATACGAATCTATTATAAAATAGCTTTTACTATGATATCATACTCGTGCCTCCAGCACATGACTGGAGGTTTTTGTGTACACTTCACCCTTACGATCATGCATGATGAGTATAGGATATTAAAGGTGTGCAGCAAGTTTAAATAGAATATCATACTATGATTTTAGCACCTTAAGATTATAAATGCTCGCTGCAGCAATGATTTTTGATGTCACTTATTCGGTTAGTCCGGGACAAGTGTCAGTTATTCGGTGAGCCCGGGAAAATCGCAGTTATTTGCTTAGGTTTTGTACCTATTACGGAAAATGGGTAGTTCGAATCGTCCCAAAAGTTATTTTACATAAAGTACACTATAGAAGGATATTATTTTTTGTCCTATCTCAATGTTCAAAAAAATGCGACCTAATCGACTAGTCCGAGAAGCCACAAAAGTGATCGGAGGTATGAGTGATCCGAAGATGGGAAGGTGGAAAAAGAATACGCAATGGATTCAATAGGTTTGTTCACGATCATTCTCGGAGACAGTCAGAGACATATACATATATTTACTGAGCTAGTAAAAATTTAACTACAGTATACCTATATATATATATATATATGTCTCTGAGTCTCTCCGACTGGCTCAGAGAACGTTAGCGTAAACAAATCTAATGTATCTGGCGAAACATAGCAATAACATTTCCAACAACTAAAATTTAGTAAACAAGGGCTAGTTTTTGTATCCATTCAAATAATCATAAATTTATAGTCTTAGAGTTTTAAAAAAGTCGTATGTATGTGATTGTACCATATACTTTAAAAGCACCGATTGTATAATATGTATCTGAAAAATTTAATTTTGTTGATAACCCATATATTTTGGGATGCAACTACTTTAAAACGGGCCATGCCTACAACAAAATGATTCAGGCATAGATATCTGTGATAATTAAGAACTTGCATGAATAATTCTATTCGGTTCGTCAGATAGATTTTCAAAAAATATTTGGCACGTATTTTTTCTTACTTTATATAAACAAAAAATGACGGAGGCAGAGCACGTACAAGTTCTCGAGTAGGAGTAAAGTACATCATAAGGAGATAAAAATCGAATGTCCTTATACGCTCCGAGCCAGTGCAGATGTAGCGCCCTCTGAAGCAGCCACTTTACAAAACTTCCTATGTGTAAACAAACAGATGACGTAGCTGTTCAGATAACGGGCAAACGTTATTAATTTCTTTTATTTTTTTCTTTAAGAGCGAGCATTTAAAGTAGGCAAAAAACCACTGATTGAAAAAATACAACTGCAAATTCGCCCATAATGGAGTTTTACTCTTTTCGATGCAACAATATTACATTTTAATACAGGAATGAGAGAAGTTTTAAGTGGTTGGAGACAATAAGTCGAAAATACTCTGATGTTTCTCCTTGGTAACCAACAGTAACCTGTCATATATTTATGGTCTCAAAATTTCGTGGAAAACAAAAAATCCGATGATCCCCGCCGTCCTAGCTATTGTATATTTTTGCAATCAAAACTACAGCATCGAATGATATGCTTTTTTTTCAACACCGTAGTATCCGCATTATGGGTTACGTTGTTCGTCTGAGATTCGCCTATGAAATTACATCCACATTACAATGTTACGCATTTATACATTATCACTGGTATTGATTTTTTCCTTGCTCAACATGCTCGCCCATAAAATAAAAAATCAATGAAATTAATAACGTTTGCCCGTTGTTTAAAGAGCTCGAGGAACAGCAACGTCGTCTGTTTCTTTATACATAGAACCTTTTGTAAGTTGTCTGCTTCAGAGGACGCTACGTCTGCACTGGCTCGGGGCGAATAACGTCATCAGCCCTTACTGATAAACTTTGATGCACAATGTCTTTGTCATGTTTTTTTTACATAAGAAAAGGGAAAATACTTATCCAATATTTTTTTTTAATCTACATGATGGACAAAATATAACTTTTCATACAAGACCTTAATTGGTAAACTCATAGCGTAATCAGTAACCATCATAGTTTACTTGTACACTCTCTACATCAGTAAAGTATGGTAAAATATCAAAGTAACTGTCAAGTAACATTTCTTTCTTTTCTCCTACCTCAGGCTTTTTTGGAACCCTGGTACACCCTCGGTAAGAAAAATAGCATTCGTAACTCGATCGTAAAGGATTCTTTACGAACTTCGAAACGTTACGTCCCTCGCCTATGGCTCGTGCCGTAAACCTCTTGGTTGGCAAATGAAAGTCATTCCAAACTCGTACAAAAACTACTATCCCACATAGCATTGTACGTTTCTGAAACGTTTCAGAAATGTTAATTCTGAAACATTGAAACGTTTCCTTAAAAGAGCTAGAAATGTTTCTGAAACGTTTCTGAACCCTTCTTTTGTCCGCCTTGGTTAGTAATAGGGAGGTATCTGAAACGTTTTCGAAACGGTTTTGGAACGTATCTTATTATAAATATAGTTATATGAAAAAAAAAAATTATTTAAAATATTTTTAAATGTGTTAGAACTCGTACCAGATGATGTAAAAAGTATCAACAATAATAGTAGTATAAAAATGAAGAAAAAAAAAGTGCCGGGAGTGGGATTCGACCTTGCGCCGCAGAGTTGCAAGGCAAGCATCTTATCCACTTGGCCAGAGTAGATGCGATATAGCAGTAGCTATTTTGGTCCATATACGCTACAATATCCCATCGTTTTTGTTTTTATAGTTTTAGCAAAATGTTATTCTTAAAAATCAAAATTATTTGTTAAGTCAGAAATAACAGTATAAGTTTTCAGTAAAAGGGATCCCAATACCTATGAAAGTACTTCTAAATACCCTTGAAAGTTTTATCATGTGAATCCCTAAAGAACGAGGCACATGGATACTTTGTCCTAAAAATTCATGGCCTCTCAGCAATCAAGTGCAATGTCCAGGTGTTAGTGCACTCTAAAGACGATGTCTAGGTGAAGTGCTGCACGAAGCTAGACTTTTTGACCTTCCGGATATCAAGTCAGATGTTCAGGTATAAATGCACACCGAAGATAATGTCCAGGTGATGCGTATAAGAAAATAGAATTTCTTGGGATTTTTTCAACGACAACATTTCAGACAATCGCATGTACGGAAGGTTAAAAAGTCTAACTTCCTGCAGCACTCCACCTAGACATCGTCTTCAGAGTGCACTAACACCTGGACATTGCACTTGATTGCTGAGAGGCCATGAATTTTCTAGGACAAAGTATCCGTGTACCTCGTTCTTTAGGGATTTATATGATAAAACTTTTAAGAGTAATTATAAGTACTTTCATAGGTATTGGGATCCCTCTTACTGAAAACTTATACTGTTATTTCTGACTTAACAAAAAATTTTGATTTTTAGGAATAACATTTTGCTAAATATCTATTCACTTTCAAAAACTATAAAAACAAAAATGATGGGATATTGTACCGTATATAGACCAAAATACCTACTGCTGTATCGCATCTACTCTGGCCGAGTGGATAAGATGCTTGCCTTGCAACTCTGCGACGCGAGGTCGAATCCCGCTCCCGGCACTTTTTTTTCTTCATTTTTATACTACTATTATTGTTGATCCTTTTTTAATCATCTGGTACAAGTTCTAACACATTTAAAACAATTTCAAATAATTTTTTTTACATAAATAGAATTATAATAAGATACGTTCCAAAACCGTTTCAAAAACGTTTCAGATACCTCCCTATTACTAACCGAGGCGGACAAAAAAATGGTTCAGAAACGTTTCAGAAACATTTCTAGCTCTTTTAAGGAAACGTTCCAATGTTTCAGAATTCTTGTTTCTGAAACGTTTCAGAAACGTACGATGCTATGCAGGATTTAATAAATGTTGTATTGTATCCGCTTGAATTTTTCAGTAGAGATGCAAGGAAGAATTATTTACACAAGTATTGTAAAAACCCTTGACACTGAGAATTATGCATGTCTCAACTGCAACCGAAAAATATTAATTGAAATATATGAGTAACTCTGACTATGCTACTTGTAATAATATATTTAAAATTCTGTTAATAATTTGCTAGCCATTTAAACAGGGATAAAATATTAATAAACAGATGTCATGACATGAAGATTTTGACATTGTAAGAATGGATGTTGATCGTAAAGACATTATCAATTAAATAACACTAGACATGTTAGGCACGCTTCGTAAAATTTGCACAGTCTAAACTGTAAATGAATATTTTCGTTATATTTCCGAAACATTGTTTTGTTTTTTTATTATAAGATAGGAGGATTCTTATGTTTAAGGAAGGAAAATAAATTAATATAGATAGCAGGATGTGTGATGTGTACAATCAAACCGGAGGAAATATTATCTAGATTTTTATGAAAAATACGAGAGTAAAAAAAGGGGTCATAAAAAAGGCTTCATTAATTTTTAGTACTTGCCTATTTATTTGTGTTAAAAAAACAATGTCATCTATACGCGATACTAAAAAACAAAATGTGAGCACAGCGTCACATTACTGTACTACAAGAGACTTGTACAAAAATTGTCATAAAAAAATTCAAGAAATCAGTAGTATGGAGCACGTAGCTTTAATATGTAAAGGATATCGAGCAGCTGCGTATAAATAATCAGATTCTGACTGCAGAAATCGGTTCAATAAGTTAAAATACTAACGTTTTTATTAGTATCCAAAAGGAGTATTTTATGAAACATACGAAAATAGTAGTTCTCGTACAAGTTTGGAAAGGCTTCAATTTACGATCCGAGAAGTTTACGGCACGAGCCGCAGACCAAAGACGTAACAAACTTCGTAAAGAAACCTTGACAAGCGAGTAACGAATGCTATTTTTCCTATCGGGGTGTACTAGGCTTTCAAAAGTACCCGAGGGAGGAAAAATATCTTAAAGCATCGTATTGAAAATATACATCTAAATCACGAAAAATTATAATCCGATAATGAATTAACAAGTGTATATGATTAATTTATGTATAACGAATATTCTTATCTTATAATGATGAACAAACACAAAAATCCCAAGTTAATCATATTCAATTAATGAATTAATTCGTATGCATAATTAGTATATGAATATAAGATATTTCTACGATACAACTATAAACGAACACTACAATCGAAATTATCAAAATAATACTGTCATG
>JAPYYV010011299.1:0-10854 GCA_030522625.1 Copidosoma aretas | reverse complement strand
TAGGTTCCGATCGTTGGATCGTACCAGCTCGACGGACGCTCGAACCGTTGCGGCACAGACCCTTCGACTCTCTCGGTCCGAAATTTCTTTCCGTGTACTAGAGCGAACAAGCAGGTCGACCAATTTTTTCCAACTAATAATTCTAGTTGACTATAGTGTACGACGGATTTTGGTATGCATAGGTACCAATATAAATTTCTTTGACAAATTCCTATTTGGGGCTTCAGAATTGCTAAAAAAGTACCGCTACGGTAATGACAGACGGTAATGCTTTTGCGAAGTTGTTTAATCCTATTTAAATTAACATGTATTTTCTAAAAATGATAATAGAGCCGGGCCCAAAAGTTTACTGCCAGTATGGACCTCACATGAAATTGAAAAAAAAAATTTACACACTAAATTTTGAAAATTCTATTTCACGCACAAAATATCCCGTTTTTCGTGAAATGACTCATGTATACATCATGTAGGAAAATTATTGAATTTACTGTGTATACGTTATTATTGTGTTACTTGTATTACTTATTTTATTATTTTATTACCTTATATACGTATACATTATTAAAAACTACTCTATTTAAGTTTCAAGTGTAAAATCAGTCTACTCACGAAACATAATCTCCTTTTTTCGTACTCTGCTGTTGATCGCTTATTGCTCATTATAATACGTGTTCACTCGACGAATGACTAGATCACACTGTAGACTTAGTCAGCTGAGTGAGTCAGTGGTGTCAGCTACCTAGCCGAGCTGCGCACTCGATACTGCGCAATGAGCTGCGCAGCTCACCAGATGCTAGGTTGACAGTGTGATTCAGCCATTCGTCGAGTAAACATGTACTGAGCGGTAAGCCATAATCAGAGTAAGAAATAAGGAGATTACATTTCGTGAGTAGACTTATCTTACACTTGAAACTTAGTAGAGTAGTTTTTAATAACGTATACGCATATAATGTAACAAAATAGTGATGACAAACACTGCCTACTTCCGGAAATTCATGCATTGTGGACATGTAATAATCCTCCATATTTTGGAATAACTACCGATCCGCTCCAAGTTTATTCAAAATTAACAGATCACGATAACGAATTCGGCCGAGAACATAGCATTTAGTCAATTTTTATTGAGGCGCCTTAAGAATGTTTATCTGGTAATGAAAAAGTAAAACAAAATGTGACCAATGAAATTTGATTCGGTAAAATTATTGTTGATATCTCAACAACCAAGAGGTGAATCAATACCATCTCTCCTCTGGATTTGAATCGGTTAAATTTCCCTGCGAATCCAACTAATCTAAATACGTTAACTTGAAAACAATTTCTGAAAATTCTCGTCATACTTGTGGCAATTTCATTATAATTTGTTATTTCTATCAGACTTTCTGGCTCGATAGTAAAGAGAACCTACGTCAATAGACAAAAACTCGACGAATTAATATCTCGCCTATTAGACGGTGTATTGTCCCCAAACTTGACAATAATATCGTACGATATTTTTTACGCGCCCAAATTTTTCCATCGGCTTCATTATTTTGAAAACTGGTCCAGATAAACTTCTCCGAGGTGTTTGTCGGGATTTACCAAAAACATTCGAAGGAACATCGATCCAACCGCAAAGCTTCGGTCTTTTACTCTTGAGCGGTGGCAATACCGTTTCGACGGTCGCCCAGACCGCTTGAATTCCTCGTGTTGAAAAAAACCGCGCGGCCGGGATCCCCCGAGCACTGTACGCGATCACAAACGTACATCTCGCCGCGCATAAGTTTTCGACGATCCTCACCTGCCTGCCGCGCGTCACCCCGTTCGGCAGTCCCCGCGCCTCCCCGGCGGGCGACGCCGGGCCGGGCGAGCCGCGCGGCGGCGTGTCCGGCATGTACGGCGAGCGGGGCGGCTCCTCGCTCTGGGTGCGCTGCAGGGGCTCGTGCTCGGCGCCCTCCTGGCCCGCCTCGGCCGCGGCCCCGAGCTGGCCGGCCTCCGAGTAGCTCTTGGTCAGCCTGCGGGCGCCGTTCGCCGGCAGGCCGTTCGTCTGGGCGCCCTGGGAGACCATCCTGACCCTGTGCAGGGTGCGGGGACTGAGGGCGACGGGCGGCCTGCGCGACGCGCTCTCCGTCTGCGTCGCCTGGGCCTTCATCGCCCCGCGTTTCGGCTGCTTTTCTGGACGCAGAGACAGAGCGGGGGGTTTTGGGATCGGTCGTTCGGGGCCGTGCGGCTGGGCGTGTGTGGCTCGGGGTCCCGCGGGGTGATTTTTTTCGTCGCGCTCGGCGCGAGCGAGAAGACGTGTCCCCCGGGTCGCGCAGTCCGGTTGGAGATCTTGTACGTCGTTATTAAGATCTAATTTGTGATTCGTCAGTGTTTCGATTATTGATTTGGGGTATGAACGAATGGGACGATTGATTTGAATTTCTAGTCTGGTAACGAGAGTGAGGAAACAGTCGGTTCTCTGGAGACCGAGAGAGTCTCTTGCAAAACTGGCTCCAAAGTATTAGGTAGTTCAGCATCCCTAGTACTTCTTCAACAGTTTTGTTCAACAGTTGGTGATTAAATTTTTTCTTACGATCAATCCCAATCTTCACAAGTTATTAGAAAAATGCACAAATAAGTCTTTGCACTGAGCAACTCTTTTGAAATTTAACGAAATGCAATAAGTCGTGGACAATTTCATCGTCACGTAAATCGATTTATGCGGCACGAACTACCAAATATGATGCTTTTTGAAAAATATGCAACTCTATTGTAAGATAGTTGTAAAAGAAAAAATTCCAAGATTATTATCGCGAAAAGAAGTGTTTTTTAATAATTGAAACACTGTTATCCAAGAATAATCACAATAATTACAAATGCCAAACGTTATTGAACTTAGGTACGGTATTTAAGTTTTTAATACAATCAATATCAGAGTTAAAATTGATTTGACTGACGTGAATATTAAATAAACAGAGTCATCTTGTTTTATGAATAGGGACACGATTCAGAGCCGTGTTCCAAATAAAGAATATTTTGCTGCACAGTTTTTATCGATGAAAATTCTTTTATCATATCAAAATTAAATGTCCACAATATGCTAAAAGTTAAGAGCACGATCGTCATAAGTTTAACAGTTCACTCAAATCTATGAAAGATCACAGTGATGGCTGAATTCAAGAACTTCAATTGCATTTTTTGCGATCCGCGTAACTTTCGACGGGTTCGACATCTTACGTAAAGACAAGAGTCCGAATTGGCCAAAGGGAGTTACGTTATATCACAGGCAAGCATCAAACCGAAAACGCCACCCACGAGCGTTTACAACTCTGTCTTTGATGATTCTCTTCGTCGGATCCTCAGAACCGCGCGATTACCCATGACCACACACGCCCACCCGAGAGACACTGCGCACTCCGCATTGAAAAAAGGGCTTTGCAAAAGACTTCGGAAGGCATCCAGTGACTTTAAAGTTCATCGATCACTCCAAAGCCACTTCGAGTCCCGAAAAGGCTTTCAAAGTCTCCACAGACTCGAGACTCCCGACGACCCCGGGGCCCCTCAAAGAGTCCGGCAGAGACCTCGAAAGCCCCCTCGGGACCTCGGAGCGGCCGTCCCCTCGCGCGGCAAAAAGCAGAACCGCAATAGCATCGCTCACCAAGGACGAGTATCCGCGGCTCGGGCTGCGGGTGCGCGGGCGCCTGGGCCGCGGTCGGCTGGGAGTCGATCAGCCGCTCCTGGGCCTGGGGCGGCCGGGGCGGGCTCTTGTTGCGCGCCGGCGCGTCGAAGGAGGCGAGGGTGTGCGAGCGCGCGAAACTGACGTGCTTCGGCTTCTGGGCCGAGGACGACGACGACGGCTGCTGCTGGAGGGCCGACTGTTGGGGCTGCGCGGGCTGGGCCGCGGCGAGGACCGAGCGCGGGCGCTCGAGGCGCGTCAGGTCCTCGTCCTCCGGGGGCCAGTTGTACAGTTGCAGCTGCCTGTTGGTGAAAAGCGTACATGTGGGTGCGCGTGTGACGGTAGAGCGATGAGAGTCGGTCGGATCGGAGGGACACGGCTGCGGACCCATTGTATCTTTGGCTGTCTGGACTTAAATTTATTTTGGAAAAGCATTTCTTGGAAGATGAAGATTGCCCGATCAATCACGGTGTGGGTGAAAGTGTTTTCCTCTGTCGGACCTCTGTTTTGTGCATCGATATAATTACTGTGAAAGCATGATTTTACATCCGTTCGAGCACACGAGTGTGTACATCAATGCATCTCACGAATAAGTTCGTATTGTATCGTGAGTCAATTCTTTTATCATGCCATTGCGATTAATAAATCAACACATATCCCCGTTCGTGAGTATTGATATTTTTTTTTCTATAACGGATTTTTTTTAGATCGTATGGTCGTATAATCTCCAGTAAAATCTATCGATCATACCCTGAATAGAGTACTCGGTTTGAAATCCGTTTCTTCTTACATAAAGGAATCGTGCAAGGAAAGTCTGAATGCATAAATTCATGTAAAACACGTACCTAGAAAAAAACGCCCACGAATTCCGAAAAAACTGGATTGCGTACAAATAAATTATCTTTTTTTTTGTGTTCGTTATCATCGACATTGTTTCGATTTTTTAGGAGAAAAAGATAAAGCTAAAGCCTCTAAAACGATGCATTAAATTATTTTGAGTAAAAACCGTACTTTTTTATTGCGAAAACTCCGGTTCTCGCAACGTTTGATATTGTTGCATAAAGCTTGCTGCCCAACGTTTATTTGCAAAGAATCTGCGTTGCGTATGAAATTTTCTGTCATTAATTCTATTTTTCTAAGATATTAATTTTTACGAAATAAAGACTAAATTGTAGTATATTGTTGTGGATACGTGCGTTATTTCAACTTCAGATAATGGTAATCACCAATTAATTATTATGCTATTAACGATATTAATTCTGTCGTTATCTGGAGATATGTGGTTCTTTTAGGAATTTTTTTTTTGTAAAAGTCTTTCTTTGGCTGTTTAACTGCACGAAAAGTATAGTTCCTCTCAGACATTGGATTTGAAACGTTTTTTCACGGCTTTAATAATATTTTGCAATAATATATGTATGTAACACAGCAATATGTCAGAAAAAAATTGTCGGAATTGAGTTCTGGAAGTGTGTATACGTCTACTACTTAAAAAAAAAAGATATTAGTTTAACAAAAAATAATGTGGAGTGTGATTCAAGTTTGAAGGCAGAAATTCGTTCAATAGCGTAGTGATCATTTAATACAAAAATCAACAGGTAAGTTTTTGGTATTTAATTAGAATCATTCACTCTTGAAAAAAAATTTCTTTCTAACCCCAATGATACAACTATTTCGTATCCAGAATGGCTTTAATAGTAACAAAAATGTTCGGGATACGATGTTTTTCAAATAAAATTTTGGGATGTAACATTGTTTTATCCAAAAATAATTTTGGGCACCCAATTTTACTGTCGGAAACATGCTTCTGTCCAATGGTTACGTGTCTACAACTGATAATTGATAGTTTTCTTCGGTTTTGCCATCCTCCAGAGAGTGAGAAGATAACGTCTCAATGTGTACATCTGAATTGTACATTCAGTCACATTTATTTATACTTTGAGATCAGCTTAGCAGAAAAAACGTGAGCACCTCTATTGAAAAAAATTCCGGGTTGGTACTTCCTGTCAAACCATCTTGGTTCACCACAAAGCATACCCACGAGGTTTTTTTCAATTGAGATGTTAGTCCATGTTTTCCTAACACCTGTATTATCGGCATGTTTGTCGTTAGTTCCACTTCTTCGATACTATGTTGCACTATAATCTCTCGTGTGATAATTTGGTCATTGTGCGACAACGACTTTAGAAAAATTCCACCGAATTTTCATGCACCTAACAAAAAATAATCCGCATAAAAAATTAAACATGTGATTTCTCGGGCGCAGAGGATAAACAAACGAATAGCACGATGAAGATCCGTAAGTCCCGACCAAAGATAATGGATATCATTTGCGTTTTTGTCAACAGCTGTACGACCACTCCGGTGTACGGTTCTCCGTCTCAAATTACGGAAGCATCGTCAACGACGGCCACGAAAACAACGACACCCGCACCAAATATGAGCGAGCGCTCGAAGCCGGACTCCAGCCGCACGCCTGGAAGTCCCCAGCGTCGCGATGCGCGCGGAGCAACTTTCGACAGTCCCGCAGCACACGCGCGCGCCCATCGTTGCCCGGTATGCTCGGCGAGCTTCGCCCGCTCCCACAATCTCGCGCGGCACGCGCGCGCGCACACGGGTGAGCGGCCGTATCGGTGCTCGGCCTGCGAAAAAGCGTTCGCCTCGTCGGCGAGCCTCACGCGACACGCGCGCGGCCACTCGCAGGCGCGTCCTTACGAATGCGCCGCGTGCGACAGGTCCTACAAGCGCCGGCACGACCTCGCGACGCACGTTAGGATCCACGAGTGCCGCTGTTACTGCTCGAGGTGCCGACGGCCGTTCGGTAACGAGGCGAGCCTGAAGGCGCACATGCTCACCCACGCGGTCGAGCCGTCTGTGCACGCCTGCTCCGTGTGCCAGCGAGCTTTTCAGACACCGGGCCTCCTCACGATGCACCTGCGACGAGAAGCCATTTCGGTTCTTCAAGAGAAGCTTTGCGAGATCAGACTGTCGCACTAGACTACAGTTCACGAGCATTTTTACATTTCGTACTGATAAATTTGTCACGCCATTCACTCATGCTTGTGGCAGCAATCACGATACTGCGATCGACAATTGTGACTCGATGGTCACTGTCGCTAAAATTTATACTGTTGGAAATAACATTCTTCTTTTTCGCTCGCATGCGATGTTGAATACATTTTTTCTCGATCATAGGCAGAACCTAAACGCCAAACCTGTATTCGGGATGAAACTACACATGTTGAAAAATATTTGCATGACTTCAATTTCCCAACGTAGGATACTTTTTATGGATCTTAATAATAAATCATTCACGAGCTGGTTACAACATATTCAGGAGTTAGATGAGTTCACCGAATAAGAACATACATGCATACTAAATAAGCATACTCGTAAACATACTTTTTACACACGCGCATATGTACGCACACATGCTATATTTACTTATATGAACTATGTTATGTATTTGAATGTATTTAAGAATAAAATTTAATGCACAACTCTCTTGTACCTCTGCGATCACTAAGAGATTTTTCAATATTACTGAACTTCCCACGAAATCACGTGAAATGCTAACATTTCTCTAATATTTCAATATAATAGGCAATGTTATAATTTTAAAGGGCTCCTGCCGCTTCTCTCCCCTAGCATAATTTTTAGGTCTCCTTTGCCTGACCCTCCGTTATCAACTTAGAGTTGCATCATGGGAATGATAAAAGAGTGATTGTCACACGATTGAAGCGTGATTATTTATCGTGTGATTGGTTGAGACTGATGACGTTATTTTTTAGAGAGGGAAAATTAAAAAATGAGATTTTGAGAAATTAAAAAAAGTGATTAAAATGTGTAGGTTTCAGACTATTCGTTTTAAAAAGCTGATAATTTTATTCTTTTGAAAAATAATAAAAATTAAATGTGTTCATTTGAAGTTCGGGGGTTGGCACGCGTGTAGGGTGCAAAGCCTCCTGGTACTAATTGAGAATAATTTCATAGTCAAAGAGTTGGTTACGAGATCGAACTTATCGAATTGCGCGTCTCCCTATAAATCGTATCAGTAGTAAGAGCAAGTACAAAAACGACTGCTCCTATGCGGTCAACTCCAAGCTGGTGTTACAGATTATAGGTTAGTATTCTTACGTGTAATATAGATATAAGGATTGAGCAAGGGTGGCCTACTAAATTTCTATGATTAAATTTTTACTTGTAGTATATAAATACTGAGACTCTCTAGATATACGGGCAAATCCCAGAAACTTTTTTATTTGAAGCAAAAAAATGAAAATCTCTATATTTTGGAGCACACTCATGAAATTTGGCGTTAATTCTTGTTATAAAGTTTGGAAACAAATCAACTTATGTTCATCCTGTTTTATTAAATGCTCCACAAGTTAAAAGCAATTGTTCAAACAAATAAAATTTTGTAAGAATTTTGGTTCGGAAATTTTTTTTACTTATAATTTAGCATAGTTTAAGAAGTATACCTCACTTGGCGATTTTTCTCAAATTGCTTTATTTAAATGTTACGAATTTTTGAAATCTAGTAGTCCGAGAGCGAGTTACGATAAAAAAATTAAAGAATTTAGGTTCGTAAATATTTTTTTTCTCGTGTTTGACTCATTTTAAGACGAAAAGGTATCTTGTCAATTTCCTGTAATCACTTTTTTAAAAATTCATGATTTTCGTAAGTTTTGTAAAAAAAAAAAAAAACTTTTGCTTGAGGGGATAAAACCATCATTTCATGCATGATGTATATGTTGGATCCGTTTAGCGACCTGGTTACATATTTTCCACGTTAAACTTGGCGATAAACAACGTTTTTAGGGAGATATTTTGAAAATTCGTGATGTACTAGCAAAAACATTGATTTCTTGAAATCATATTCGCGACCTTTTTTGGCAATTATGTTTTTATCGTTGCCTATACAAGGGAGTACCTTAAATTTCAATGCATGAGATATTTTGTTTTTGAATATAGTTTAACAGGAAATTTTTTTATCCACGATTTAACAAATGCTCCAAACATGGCATAACAAAATATCAGAAGACACTTTTTTAGTAGAAATTGTGGGGATACTAATTCAAGCCTCCGCCATTTTTTTTTCCAATTAGGAGCGCATTTAAAATCATAAAATTTTTTTAAAAAGTACATAAATAATTATCTCTGCACAAAATTACAAGTCATTTGGAACTATTCTCCAAAAGTTACAGCGTACCAAAGAAACGAATTCTTTAAAAAGACTTCTAAAATTCAGCGTTTTTGAGACGTTTTTTCGCTCTTTTGTGCTCTCATTAAATTATAAAATCCATCTTGTACATGTTATTTGATTTTTTACCTCTACTAGGGGACTCCGCCCCATCGTACTACGCGCGCCAACCCCTCACAGTTAATAGAAAATCTTTATTTTCTCGATTTTGAAAGAAAAACATGAAATACATCAATACGATTCATACAATCATTCTCAGTCTACTCAATCAACCAATCACATAACGAATAAATCGATGACATCCAAAATTGCTTGGTAGGATAATAAATTATTTTCAAGATTTTTATAGAAAAAAATCGAATTCTTCGTTTTTTTTTTCATAACACAGAGTTTTTATTGAAACAACGTATGGGTTTCACTGTTTGAAAGATGTTGACCCAATCTTAATAATAATTATTTTTATAACCCGCGAACTTTGTCGTTTGAATGAGAATCACGTGATCTCAATTATAACCAATCACATTACGAATAAAAGGTTTCACTCGAAATTATTCTCCTTTTTAAGAATAATACCTGTAGAATGAAACTACACCTAAAGAGTGGGAAAAAGATAGTGATTTAATAAAATATCCTGCCAGGGACAGAAAAACGAAAGTTTTTGGGATTTTCTCATACGCTGAGCTCCAAATATTTTTTCATAATTTGATATCAAATTTTACAATATGGTCTATATTTAAAATGCAAAGTATCAAAAATTATTTGTTTTTTCTTTATCGCTGCTTTTCGCAAATCGATCGTTTGATGTACGTGCATGTATTGTTTTTGTTCTTTTAAACACATAATAAGCATAGGTTTCAGAATCGCTAACGCTTTCAGTACATTTTTTCAGCCCTGTTAGGCACGATGTCTATATACATCATCTCACCTTATGCTGATCCATCCCTAGAAAGCCACAAAATCGGTAATATGATATCATGTGTATTTTTGTTAAATTTCAAGCAAAATCGACCGAACAGGGTTACAGGATTTTCAAAAAATTGATTTTAATCCAATCATTTCGTAAAATTATAATGTAGCACAGGTTTATTGGATGAAATAAACAAGATACCAAGAGCAATTTTCAACACAACGCCTTTCTACCATTGCAAGTAAGGAAGGGCGACCTCATCAACATAACTCAGATCACCAGTAACAACCGTGACCCAATGGAGCGGTGCGAAAGTGAAACTCACCCCGACGACGCTTACTCATAACATTTTCGTGAAATAGCGTTTTATAACGTCCCGCTATGAGATACCTATTTACTCAGATCGGAATAGCCAAGCAATTATTCATGACTCAGATGCATTGTATATTATCGGTGAATCGAAGGGTTCGGCAATCAGTTGTTAAAACTCTGTGGCAATGTTTCCGATCCCCGAGTGTACGATTGTACTTCAAGTTCATAGTTCTCCTTACATTTATTCTCGTTACACTGCATTAGTGCTCCATGAATTACATTTCACACTACATCAAACATGCCAGTATGATGTAGAAAAGGATTTCGTATACAGACATGTTCAAGAGGAGAAGTAAGGATCATTTTTCACTACCTTACACATTAAACCTTTATGATAATGTAATATGTATTAGTTGTATTATAGCTATACTTACATACCCGTCAGCCTATTTGACAAGAACAGGGAAATTGATGTACAAAAAAAAAAATCAATTAAAACGCAGCATTTCACTGAATTTTGCCTTACTACATAACTCTGCTAAAATTCAACTCTTTCTTATAACTATAATTAAATTTAATACACTAATTTTCATGCACTGTACCTTGACTTATCCGCACAATAAATATACTTAGATTAGGACAATCGTACATTTTTAACTTTGCAAGTTTAAACAGCCATATTGATACCTAACCTTGTAGAAACCCGAATAGAAATCACCTAAGGCGTGCCTGCAGTTACCATCAGGTCCTGATCAGGCGGTCCTGACCAGGTCCTGATCCCGCGTGTGCTCAGTATCTGAT
>JAPYYV010011298.1:0-10854 GCA_030522625.1 Copidosoma aretas | reverse complement strand
AATAGGGACATCTACCCTAAGTGTGCTTAGACTATCTTTTAACAGTTAGACTATTCTGTAACATCATCGATTACCGGTATAATTTTAAACCTGTATTGCGAGGAATTTTCGTTCGTTTGTGCACTGTAACGGTGGTCTCCTAATTTTCACGTATGGAATTCCATACTTACTCAAAATTCAGCTGTGGTTGCACCACACCGACCATAGCGGTTTTGCCGCCCCTGTTTGTCCCTGCTTGGGGGAGAAGGGATCGCATGTGTCGACTACTCTTGGCCACATGCTGCGTCTCTTGGTTAAACTTGGCGGGTCTGCGCACAAAGTCGGTCATACTCTTTTTCTAAAGTATGAGTATCTGAAACAGTAGCTCAAAGTCACAGAGGCAAGGGGAGGCTCGGGTTAGGTAATAGCTCGTTTGAGGCGGTCGGAAAAGGAGGGCAGCTGCCGCAGTGGCGCAATGCATTAGCTCCGTGCACATGCATTTCTCTCTCTCTCTTTCCTGCAGCAGAAGGTGGTTTAATTTCTGCATGGCTGAGAAACGGCTTGGGTATTTGCGAGCCGGCGTCGACATCGTCCTGACTACTGTTACTACGATGACGGTGATAGTAGTAGTAGTGGTGGCTTATCGATCCGTCTGATGCCTTTCTTCCCATTCTCTTTCTATTTTCTTGGAGTGTAAATAATGTGTGTTTAAATGTGCGTGTATATCTTATATATACTAAAGTCGTTCACGTCCTCTGTGTGCAGAAAAAAAACCTTCACACTGCCGATAAAATATGCTTCAACAAACTGTTTGCCTTACATATACATTCGCTCAAATTGGTACGCTAAGCATATGGTTTAAGAACTTTGTGTTATCCGTGTAGTGATTCATCAAGAAAATTATTGTTAATCTCAAATACACATTTAGTGTTTGATAAAATGCAGCAGCTTGAAAAAAATATCTTCTGTAGAAAAATTGTTAGGTTTGCATGGCTTAACTTAGACGAAAGTCGGCGTCAGACTAATGAAACGTGCAGCACTGACAAATTAGTAACTCTTCAGTGCAAAACATTTCAACAATTACGTAATTTCAATATGCATATCATGAATTATTTACTGATTTCAATGCAGAGAATATGCATTCTAATTTATTCGGACAAAATCTATCATCTCCCTTGAAACATTTTATATATTCAAATTATTAACTTTATGACGGTTGTTTTTATTAAAGACCACAAAACAAAAAGTAAAATGCACGAAAATGGTTAAACACGAATCCAAAGCCCAAATTACTGCATCGCATCACAATTATTCACGTTGGTCAAGAATCGGGACTGATTATTGTACTTGGCACGAAAAACTCGAAAATCTTGAGTATAAAGTCTTGATGTTCAATTACAGATGTTGTTTTGATATTGTTAATTATACTGATATTTTTTTACATTGCATGTAAGAAGATAAAAATATTTTATTGCAGCATAATTGAAAGTGCCAATGCCAACAGATCATATTGCCTTTTGCCTGAGTTCAGAACCAAAAACAAGGCACTTGTGGTTGCGCGTCAACGTTAAATTATAAGCGCGCGCGTAAAGTACTATCACACGCAGTGAGGAATGTATGGTGTAAAGCTCAATCCAGAGGGCGCCAGGATCCGCCAGTCCTGTTTTATAGATGTATTGGTGTATCCATGAATAGATCTGTGAGTATACATACGTGTGTTAATAGTGTCCATGCAGTATCGATAAGCTCGATAACCAACGTTACCGACGCATAGTCTTCAAACTCACGGATGGCACGGATGGCACATTGGCACGGATATCCGGATGCACTTAGTGCACTAGACTTACTTTAATTCGTCAAGCGGGAAATTTAAACATTTAATTCCTATTGGCTGTTTCTATATCATAACCTCTCTGATTAGAGGATTTCAAACTTCGCGCTTAACGAATTGAGCTAAGGCTAGTGTATGTACGTACACCCAGGGTACATACATCATCCATAAAACAGGACTGGCAGGTCCTGGCGCCCTCTGGATTGAGCTTCACACCATACATTCCTCATTGTTGAAAGGGCAAATTATTCAACTTTTACTTTTTTTTAATCAAGTGGCGCGGTAGAGCCACGTGCCGCAATTTGAGTATTATTTTTTACAAATTATTTTCAACGTTTTTGATCTTTACCAACAGTTGTTAATTGTTAGAAAGTGTAACATGTACTGATTATGCAGATTCCGTTCAAAAGTATGTACCATGCGAACATGTCAGCAATAATAGTTTCTTGTATGTACCAGCAGCTAGAGCTACATAAATGTTTGATATTCAGTAGACTTTGTTAAAACGTAAACCATTCTTGTTAAAGTCTTAAGTCGATGAAAATAGATACATCTATACATCCATTTTCTAGATCAAATGACCAAAATTTGTTAAGTTATATATTCCATAATTGATTCTTATCACTTAAGGAAGTTGAATTAGGTATGTACGAATATATAAATAAATTTAGATAATATTTCTTCTGTTTATATGTTTCATTTATTTCAATTGTTATACAATAATAACTATAATGACAGTTTTAGAAGAATAGTGTACGTCGTATTATAAATGAATACATACTTTCACAGCACAGAAAATAATTAAATAACTTTACGCAAAACAAGTTTTTGATCAATGATTAATTTTTGAATATTATTATTGTGTTTTTATTTTTTTTTGTTAGTAACACTCATAGAGTTAGAAAATATTAAAATCATAAACTGATTTCTGTCAGCTATTCTCCGAAGTTGAAAATCATTAACACTGACAACGATAGTTTTAGATGATTCAGATATTTTTGTAGATTATATTATATACAACTAAAAACTTATGTTAAATCACATTACACTGGAAACAAAGCCACTTGTATATTTTTATTATCTTTGAGAAATATTCTCATTTCGTCATCGAACCTGCGTGACATTATATAATATGTATTCAAATACTTGTCGTATAATTCTTAGTAAATATTAAATTACAAAATCAATCAACGCTAATGAAAGACGTAAGTGACTATTTATCTTTAGTGTAAAAAAATCTTACAAAAATATATAACACCTTACAAAAATGAAAGAAGTAATTCTATACAAAGATTGCAAACATATCCTCAAATAACAATAGACTAAAATAATTAAGTTGTTATCATTGCGTATTTGCCAAATTAGAAAAATTAATCACATAATGGGTGTTCTAAAACCAAGTAAATTTCAACTTTTCTATTCATTTAGTCTGACTTTGGGTTAGTAGTAGATTCAGAAAATACCAGAATCAGATGATAATTTCGACCCACTAAAACTTTTTGAATTACTGGCCGAATTCAAATTTTTTGAGTTAATTGTTTCGATTCAACTATTTAATAGGAGTTTTGTTAAAACGACAGTCATTATTCACGTCCAGGCTGTGAAAATGCATTGACTTACATGATTTGAATATAGTTTGAAATTATACAGACTGTCATAAGCATCCTCTTTTCTAATAGAGCTCAATGTATTTTTTTTAAATGTCTAAAACTTCATCGATTACTCTTGAGGGCAACTCTTGCTTGCAAAGATTTACTTGCAAATACCTCATGTCTATTAAATAAAAGTGTATGTATTCATAATCTCATAACCACCTTTACACTTTATATACATGAGTAAATCGTAAAAAAGTATGAATATGTTTTCCAATAAAAATAGTACGGTTATTTTATCAGTGGGATCAATTTGTATACCTGATATTCTACTACATATTTTTTGATTATTTATTTACAAATAAATTTTTTTCATCTAATCATGTTGCTTCTTTAGATTTGTAAATTATTTAAATTGCAAAAACAAATAAGCAGTAGTTCAAAATATTCAAACGGATAGAAATAACTTCCATAGGTATGAGAACATTAAAAAAAAATTTTTTTTGTAGTCATAAAAATTTAGAATAATATAAGTATTTAATCACGCAAATAAAGTAAATTTACATACTTTATTCACATTGCCTATATATCGTACCTTTGTACTAAGAAATATACTGGTTTTTAAAATATTTCTTTCTTACAATTAATTTTAGTAACCATCGTTAATATGTCAATTAAATTTATGTACATATTATAATATTTTTGACAAGATTTATCACAAACATGGAGGCTTTAGCCTGTCTCAATTACATTGTCTTGATATTAAATTTTTATCGCTCAAACAGTATCCCAATTATACAAGGTGATTTATTACTATGATGAATTGTTTTAATTTTGTTCTTATTTAAAATATCACACTAACAAAAAAATATTCTTACATTAAGTATTATATACAGTGATGATTATGTGAACACTGACAAAAGCGTTTCTTAACTCAGTTAAGTCATCGATATATGTAATTAATATTGTATAATGAATCGAAAGTGCTGTAGTTTTTTTTTCGAAAGTAAAAATGAACTTAATTAATATCCAACTTACAGCTCTCAATCAGTTGTGTTTGGGTAAAAAGGTTAATCTCTCTAATAAGAATTATTGATCATACAATAAATGTGTGATATAAATCATTCACGCATAAACAAATTTTGATATCATCTCATAAAAAATGTATATGCCTATCAAATAGTATAAATGATTTGTATTAGCATGGAGAATCAAAGTTTAAGGATATGTACGACAGCAATCATTAATTAAAAATATTTAATGTAATTTTCAAATAATATGTGTATGCAGAAAAGTTTGACAGTACTAATAATAAATGTTATTATAAGATAAAGTTTTCTTTTGAGATCTACATGTGGTTGTTAATTGTCAAAAAATAGAATGAATGTTTTGCTTTTCGTACGTATATATATATATATTCATTTTAATGGGTATGAAAAAGTATTTTATGCTATAAAGATTTTTGGAACCATTGTTAATATTGAAATAATCATATTAATCAACAAATTTATTATTGTAAAACCATTTGAATTGAGAGTATTGTATGATGACATGGTCTAAGAAAAAAAAAGATTTTGATTCTATATTCAAGGATACAAATATTCTTATATACAAAATGATATATAAAAAATTACAAATAAACCATCATACATATATCATACATATATTAGCAGCAGTTTCTTAATGGCTTTCATTTAGATCTGTCATAAGAATTATAATATAATTATTATTAAAATTATTTTAAAGTTTCCGTTTTATATAGTTACTCGTTTTTGTGGTTCAAATTCACAGAAATTAAAACATAGTTAGTTTAAAAAATTATATTTCATGTTTGTGTTTCCTATGATTACTTTTATGTATGCTTTAATAGTAATATGTATATCAAAAACCTGATGCAACATAAGTTTATTACTTATATGAAAATCAAAATTGTTTTTGGGTAAATAATTAACTACTTGATGAATTTAAAAATCATGATATACATTTTGGTTTTTATTCATCCATTATTGTCGAAAATTTTTTTTTTTTATGTTTAGATGTTCGTGGAAAATGTAGTTTTAAAACTAAGTTGTATTCTTGAATTCAAAGATATTTAGTATGCTGTTGAACAGAAAACATTAATTTTTCTCTTATCAGTCATACAGTTTTTAGTAGTAACAAGAAAAATTACATGTTCTTGTGCATAATAACATAAGCAAATTCTTTTGATTTTTTTTTCTGCGAGTAATTAGATAAATTCATGTTTTACAAGCACATGTAATTTTTTTATTAATGCCACAAAAAATACTGATTGAAAAAATTATAAAATTATTAATAGTTCCAACGATAGCAAAGTTATAGAAGCATTAAAGAAATTTTCGAAGAATAATAGGTTGCCTGATAAATTATTAAGCGTTTACAAATATACGTTCATCGACATAAATCTTAACATTAATCATTTAGTGTAACACTATTCTAACTTTCAGATTTTTTAATTTTTTCTGTTAAAATTTAACTTGGTAACAGAAGCTTGTTGATCTTGTGCAACTTGCCCATTTTTGTTTAAAAAGTGAAAGTTTTAATTACATGATTTCTTCAGCAGTCAATGCTCACGGTAATATGTTTTTATTAGATAGTGACATTACATGTCGATATCTTAGCTACATTATACTAAGATCCAGCCTTTGGTTACACCTCACGTTTATTTGCCGCGAATAGATATAATTTTGCTCTCGTCCATTCTATGATATTAAACTCATTCTCTATGTTCTGTCTGGAAAATTACTGACAAAATCAAAGGTCAACATTCTTTCTTGTGATACAAACATATATATATATATATATATATATATGTGTGTGTGTGTGTGTGTATGTATGTATATATGTATGTATTCATTTATGTATATATATGTATGTTTTCGGATGCCTGCTCTATTTCCATGAATATACATATTATGAATACTTTTCTATATTCTACTTTATACCAGGTGCCACTTCCAGAAAAATTTCACCCATAGTTCATTCGCTGTTATCTTTCGTTTAACTGATCTTTCATAGTAAAGTAAGGCCTTTTTTACGTATGTAAAGAAGCATACTTGTACATTATGTCAATCAAATTTGTCGAAGGCGTTGAATATAATAGCACGCTTTACTTACAATTTCCGAATAAACGTAGGTTAATTCAAACATTTTTATTATCAACAAGTTAAATTTCAGCTCTTTGAATAATTTACGTTTTTATTTTTTGATGATTATGAATTTTAAATACGAGAGCTGAATTAAAAAAAAAAGGATAACACGATGGTTCAAAATCGGCAAATCATCATTAAAATGATTTTCATATCTACAGTTCTCTACAATAGGAACGTGTGCCTATTTCTTTCAACTCATCAAGCAGTAGCTAGCGCATCATCACAAACTCACGAAAATTTAAGTTTGTTAAAAATGTCGTGACTTATTGCATGCTAGGTTCTCAACATGCTTCATATGCGCTTATGAAATTATGCGGGAAGCCGAATATAGTTTTATCTTTCAGTCACTTCGCTATTTCTTCTAAACTTAGTGCAAACTGCAATGGATTGTTGTAACGATGTACTTCACGTAAATGTCTTCATCTGCAAAAATAATTTTTTATATGATGAATCATAACTCTAAACAGTTGAGTGTTCATAATAATATATATTTTACATTATATGTTAAGTACTTAACAAATGTATTTAATGATCGTGTTCAAACAATGTCAGGAATGTATATTACAGAGTCAATGTTAAGTTTCCGTATTTAATATTACTAGAATAAATATCAAGCGTTGTGCAATACGAAACAAAGGTATTTAATGCGTTAAAAGATTAATTTTATTTAAACTTAAAATTCCGATTGTTTTTTGGAAAATTCGCTATTGTAAACAAAATTTCCATGATTTTCTTAAAATATTTTTTAATTACATTTGATTACAATTTAAAATAGTTTGTTTTATTTTTTGCACGATTTTATCTAGAGTTAGCCATAGCATGTTACCCTAAAAAGTATAAGTATTCTTACGAAAACAAGAGTATTTTGCAACTTTTTAAGTAAACTATATATTTTTTAATTCTTATGATTGACTTTGTTAGATATTGTTCAAGGAATAAAATAAGCTTCGTAGAATTGAAAAATCACAAGAAATATTTTTTCGAACATCAAAAAAATAACTACGTTGCAGTTGAAATTTGTTCTATACCTCCTAGTTAAGCAGCTCAAGCTGACTGGCAACTGTTCTGTTGACGGTATGTGCCCAGCAATAGTTTCTGCCAAAGGATACCATTGTGCTACAGGTTTTCGGGGACTGTCAAGCATTTCCAGCCACGTATCTCTCCCCATTCCAATAAAATTCGTTCCAATCGCAGTGCAGCCCATCAGCTCATTCGATCCAATCCTAAAAATAATAAATACCAATGAAAAATTTAATGATGCGCTGAGTTTTGAAGGGATTTGACAAATATTTTAAAGTAATTTATACTTAATATTTTACTTGATAATTTACGATGATTGTACTGTTACAATAATAAAGTCAAAAAATAAAAAATGAATAGTTTAATGTCTAATTTAAAAATCTACAATAACGAGACTGCGGAAAAAAAGGAAATTTGGTTTTTGTTCATAATGCTAAAAAAATAAAAGTTTTCTGTACTTCCTCGAAAGCAGAATTCTTTATCGAATCCATCAAATACGGCCATATTATCAATTCTAGCATCCAATAAAAATCTTTACCTGTCATAGTCAATCACTTTGACAATAAGACTGCAGTCTTCAATATTTTCTGCTGGTACGTCGAAAACTAATGCCTCATTGTAAACAGGATTCAAGCAGCCCTTCTTAACGCTTGTTTTCTTCTTTTTTATTCTCTTTCCCTGGCATAGTAGGTAGACTTTGACATACGGATCTGTAGAAATATAAATTTCAGTTGTTAAATAAAAATTCGGTATGCACGTTCTCTTATTAGGGGCAGTCTGTATATTAGGTAAGAACTTATGCCAAATTTTGGATCCCTCTCTTCCCTTAATGTTAAAATCATAACATTTTCCACGTCCCTCGCCTTCTCTCCCATAGCTTACGTAATTATTTGACATTCTCTGTTAAATTTATTTTTTTTAATTATGAATTTTAGGTGAAAATAGATTATTAATAAAAACAATTTCACTTTTTAATTAAAAAAATTGATTAAAAAAAAAACTTGCGGACAAATATATTTAAAAAAAAATTCATGGTCACAAGTAACCATGTTTACGGAAGACATATTGTATACCCCATGCTCCTTCGCAATAAGTCACAAGTAGATAAACATTTATACCTTCCCAATAGTCCTACGTAATTCATTATGTATGATTTACCTGATGATCCTGTAATATCCATTTTCTTAAGATTTCTGGCTTTAATGACGGCCACTGTCAAGCGGCCAGCAGTTGGTAGATAGCAAAGGGTTAACATCAATTCTCCCAAGTCCACCTTATCCTACGAGATGTGCAAAAATAATGCACTATAGTAAAGCTTGCAATAACTTGCTTTAAATGTTCAAAAAAGTAAGACATTGTATGTTTATACCTGTACGGCACACATAATGTCCATTGTGTATTCAATTTCATGTTCGTAATCAACGCAGTCCATCAGATCCTTCAGTACAACTTGTCCAATAAGATCGTGTCTTGAAAATCGGTCGAAATCGTACACGGAAAATTGTAAATACCTCTCGTGTATGTCGTCGGCCGATACACTGAAAATAAAACGTGCATGAAATTCATCGAGAAAATCGAATGCCTTTGTTTTGTAATACCACAGTCGCGCTGAACTCACTTGAAAAGGAAGGCTTCGTTGAAAATCGGGTTGAGATTCTTCCTGTGCACTTTTGTCTGATACTTCTTCTTTCTGTCAGGCAGGAGGTACACTTTAACGTACGGATCGCTGCTTCCACAAACATCTTTGATGGGTAGGTTCCGGGCCTCCAAAACCTGAAGAAAGACAATCGAGGAGCTAATTATGAGGCCCATACATCTTTTCGGTGGATTTTACTTATGAAGGATGATAAGTTATTTTTCAAGCAGAGAAAGAGGAGAACCACCGCGTTTGATAATTATTTTCATCGAAACCGTAATGAGGCTCTCAATCGCGCAGCTGAAGTACCAAAATTTGAATATTGATAGCTCGTTACTGTTTCAAAAGCCCGTCCTGCACGTTCGCTTGCATGAATTGCATATTGGACGGTCTACGAAGCCATCGTGTTATCAGAGAAATTTGCCCATCGCGAGGCCACAAAAGCTCGCGAAGGGAGCTATCAACCAAACAATTACGTGCGAATTGTTTGCGAGACTGCGTCCGCGCAGTTTGCCGATTGTCCTTGGTTACGTTGTAAAGGAATCCCGCCAATAACAGACTGTCTGTACGCGGGGTGTTGTTGAGCCTTTTATCGACGTGTCATCGTCGCTTGAAGCAGTAGCACTTGTCAAATTACACGGTTGTAATTCACGCTCGAGTCGGCAAGCGCTTGGATTTTTGTTTGCTTTTTATTGTACAGTACAGTTGCATTGCTCATTACTGCCTGAGTCGATCGGTTCGTGTCAAGATGATCGTTTCACCGAAAGACGTTTGCATAATTTCCTTTTGACGAAAATTATTGTCCCTCGTTTGACATTGTTACAAAATCAAGAATACTGTCGACAACATTTTGCTTCGAGCATTGTCAATTTTGTTGTTGTCCCCTGTTAAATTTAATAACGCGATTGAATCGTACGCTTGAATAAAGTTCGAGCTTAAGATTGAGAGTTCAAAATAGGATTAAATTTAGTATACATTCTTAAAACCAGCAGAGGACTGATCAAGATTAATTGCCACAGGGATGCGTTGAGCTTCGCGATCAAACAAGCCGACTTGAAGCGTTCGTTCGTAAATCAAGCTTACCTTCACAACGAGAGCCTCGATCTCTTTGTCGTAACGGACGGCGAAGTGGAGTTTGCCGGCAGTTTCCATTTCAACGGTGCTTGAGCTCTCGGTACTCTCTTGGCGCGTCATCTCTTTCTTGTAGAGTTCCGGCTGGAGGGTAATGAGGAGAAAAAAAAGTCGTTAATACAGATTTGAATTAACGGTATGCTCTAGTTGCATTGTGTCAACTGAAATTATTAAAATCTGGCATTTGAAAATTATAATCACGAAAAAAGCACTGGTTTTTTTTGTACTTCAATAATCATACTCGATAATAATTTTTTAAATAAAACTCTTCGTTAATAAATTTATTTTCATCCTGAAGCCAAGTTTTTACTTGAGATCAACTTGTTTACTTGAGAAACATCTCATGAATCATACAATATTGAAAAAAAATCTCATATATCACATAGATAACCGTTCGAAGCCAGATGATGGCTCTTTGGGTAAGACGCTTGCCCACAGATCCGGATGGCCGGGGTTCGAATCCCTGCACTTCATGCGTGAATTTTTCATTGATGA
>JAPYYV010011297.1:0-19274 GCA_030522625.1 Copidosoma aretas | reverse complement strand
TAATAATTTGGTTGATAACCTGCAATTATGCGTTTTTAGGCACGACCAATTTATGTGTGTAGTGTATGTAGTGCCTTATTTACATTTTGCCGCCAACATAATTTTGCAGAGCTTGGTCCCGAAGTCCCGAGACTTCAAGACTCCCATTTATACGCAGCCTAAGTAAAAGAGGTGCAGGGAATACGAGAAGGAGCGATGAGATCATCCGATTGTCTGGTTCTTTTTTTTTTCTTTTTTTTTCGTATTGTATAGGTGCTGGGTTTTGAACTTCAAGTTGGTAGAAGACAAGGGCTGACGTCTAATACGTCAATACCTACAGATACCCTCGGAGGAAAAGGGGAGAGATAGAGTTTCGGAGCGCGTCGGCGGCTCGTTGCTAATACTCCTCCCCGATGCACCAGCGCAGGGGGGCAAAAAAAAAGAGTCATTTGCGTAGGATAGTAGCCTGCAGCCATGTGCGCTTATGCTTTTTAGACGCATCGGAGAACGGCAAGATAATACTTTTCCTCCGCTGCGCTGGTTTATGCGTTCAAGATGCTACCGGCATTTTTGGGGGAACTTTATGGTGGATGATTTATTTTCTAGTTTGCTCTCTGACTTTGATTGCAGGCATTGCAGCAGCCGGGAACTAATGGTATCTATAATGGATCGGTCAACCGCGAAATCATACATGTGTAAATTATCAATTGCGATTGATTTTTCGTATAATATATGTTCACTCTTCAAATTAACGAAAGAAGAAATATATCTATGGATGGTTTGCAAAATGTTTGATTATCTGCGTTTGTGTCAATCGACTATTGAACCATTGATATATGAATGAATTTTCAAGTTTAGATGCAGATAAAAAAAGGGATATGTTATTAGTAAACGTGCTAAAAAAACATTTCCAGCTGAAAGTACAAACATTTTTATGAATGAACCGAATTCTCAATTTACGAAAGAAGAAAGGCGTGAAAAAAAGGGACGCGAAAATCGATGCTCCCGAGAAAAGCTCCATTCTAATAAGCACTACTGAAAGCTTTCGAGTGCACAGATAGATACAACAATCGAACAGTAAGTAGCGCCTATAAGTACAAGTGTATCGAGCGCTGCTTACGCCTCCGGGGGGTCGGAGGTGCAAAGAAAAGAGGTGACCGGTATAACTGACCGTCACCGATACGACTCACGTCGGTCAGATCTCAACATATATATATGTCACGGAGCTGTGGTATGTATATATGCTGTCCAGCTGCTGCACGCCACCTCCTCCTCGCCTGTGATTACACATCCACCCATCTCTCTCCCACTCGATGTAAAAGGTTATAACATCTCTCTCTCTCTCTCTCTCTTTGCCTCCTCCTTCTCTTTTTTCCCTTCCCTCGATCGGTCCCAACCGTCTATACACGCACGGCACGTATATATACATATGCACATACACCAAACTAGCTACAGTCCGTCCGACCGGCTGGAAAAGTCGCACAACGGCCGTGCCAGTAGCTCATGCAGCGCGCCTCCACCGACGTCCTCTCTCTTTCTGTGCATGTGTACGATATATAAATTATTCGGCACCGGCTAGTAACTATATTTCTTTCTCTCGCCTTTTTTGGTACATGTTATGTATAGGTAAACTCGTGTTCTTTTTTTTTTAAATATCCATAACCACAATCGTTCGATCGGTAGGCATATCCCTGCAATTATTACCACGAGAGTTTTCGGTCACATAATCATAATGTTATTCTTAGTGGCGCGTCTCCGCTGACGAGGCTGTGATTTTTTTTTTTTTTGTTGTTTCTTCGTTCAGTGATGATGACGTTTTTGATAAGTTGGTGCTACTTTTTTAACAAATAAGACGGATAGTTTGAATACACATGCGTCCTATGCTTGTGATTCGTTCGTAGGTGCATTGGAGCTTTTGACAGGTTACACGGGTGAGTGTTTGAAATTTTCCAATTTAAATAAGGTGTAAGTAATTACTTTCGGGAGCAACGATGGGAAAAACGATAGCTTTAATTGCCGCATAGAAATATAAAATGGAAAGTCCAAAGGAAACGAGACCGATGCGCGCACCTTCATGACCCGTATGAAAACGTAAGAGAGTAAAATTCAAAAGTAAGGGTATGCACATGTACGGTGATCGTTTAACTGATATTTAAAACTCTCGCAAATACGTATATAAGGTGTAATATATGTATGGGTTTGTAAACATACGTATAATGCAGGTACGAAGAAAAAGAAAGGAAGAAAGTAACGCGTTTCGAAAGTCTGCACGTCCGTATATTTATAAGCCGAGCGTGGTGTGATCCGGTTTTTCGGTGGCAGCGAGTGTATCTCCCGATAAACGAAAAATCGTCGCCGAAAGCTCGACAGCGCGGTCCATAACGAGAAATATATAAAATTTGCGACGTATGTATACAAATTTTGCTTGTTTTTGTAATGTGTATATTATGCGTGGGCTCGATACCACTCGTAATTGCCGATCTAATTTTAATGGTTCGCTAAGAGTAAAAAAGCTCGCTGCGTATTATCGATAAGAAATAATGATTATACGTATCCATGCGTATTCATACGGCATTTGAAGCTCATTGTTAGAATAAAAAATACGAATTACTTTTCGAATAATTGAAGAAACCAGTGAAACACTTTTTAACCGTAAAATTATACTACCATTCACCGACTTACCATAGACATATCGCATTCTGATAATTATCGTCGGGTATAATAGACCACGGCAATACATTTAACTAATACCTACGTCACATTATCGAAGTATGAAATTTCAAACGTCATTATTCTCGTTCGCGCGGGGTGTTTTAAAACACACCGCGTGCAGTGTACGTGTAATACATTGGGTTATATTATTGGAGAAGGAAGGAAGATATGAGGTCACGGACGCTTTCGGAAGTCGTTCGTGTATATATTATGCCAGTATACATATATATACGTGTGTATGTTTTTTGTACAAGCGTTACGATTCCACGCGATTGCGGCCGGGGCGTTAATGGCAAAATACGTTTTTTATTTCGACTGATAAAGTTTTACCGGTGGTACATTTATGTGTGAGTCGAGATAGGAGAGGTCTTTTACGGTTATTTTTTTCCTTTTCCTCGTGCATTTAAAATATCTGCGAGTGTAGTTACTCTATATTTTCAATCGAGTTGAAGTGTACTCTTTTGGAGGTATTTTTAATTTAAAAGAGTAATGACAGAGAAACACTAGAAGAGTAAAAATTGTATTCAAAAACAATAAGTGATGAATTAACACACAAATAAGAATGACCGTTTAATATTTTTTTTAAAGAGAACAATTAATCCACAGTTTGAACTGATACTGCTACTAGTTTAAGGAATACTCACAAGAGATGACAAATAATTTTGTTCTACCTTTTCTAAAATAAGTGAAGTATTTATATCAGAAATCAATGAGTATGTGAGTTGTTCCCTCGGTTTTTCCAGATTCAGGCAGTCTTAACACGTTATACATATATAATATAATATATTTCAATTTTTTTTTCGTCGATGAATTTCATAGATATTTTTCTGGAGTTTCTACCCGTGTACAAAAATGTGTCTCGATAAATTTGTATAAACCCCGTAAAACCAATCCGGAAAAAAAATATTGTTTTAAGAAAATACGGTCAAATCTAACACAAATCAGAGAAGCAAACAAAATTTAAGTATCCAATCTCTGAGTCAAATATCAAATCATTGCGCTATCAACACAAACCTCCTCATCTTCCTGCAGTCTAAAAATTCCTTTTAAAAAAGGAGGGGCCATCTGCCTTCGCACTTACATACATCCGCGCGCGAGTTAACTTTCGAGAGCCCCTGAACGATATGGACTCTATCCAAGTCAAGTGTATTATACGAGAGATTCCGCAAAAAATAATTCGTTGCATGGTTTAGACACAAAATTTGAATGAAATTTTTGTTCACTTTCGGAACTGACCATACTTTGTTCGTATAAAAATCATGGTCGCCCTGGAAAGACGATGAGGCACTTTTTTCAGATGATTTTGACAAAATAGAATGTTTTGCCTTTGTATTGCTTCTAAAAAGAAGTAATTACAAATTGAGAACATGCACAATGCAGTACGATATTTGTTGAGTTGGATAATAGTATCCACATCAAATTCGAATTGGCAAATTTAAAAAAAAATCAATTTATCACCTGTAACTTTGGACTTCCTTTGGATGATGAATTTTTGTCATACCCATCTTACGTCTTCAAGAAAAAGCTATCATCAGCAGAAGTGGTTTTTTGAGTCAGCGTCAGTTGAAACAGCTCGTACCTCTGTTCCTGATACTACTTTTTGTTCCAACAAGTTTCTTTCAAAGCTCTTTTTACGTACTTTATTCAAAGTTCTTCATTTGTAACCATCCCGAGCCATCTTCGGTTGCACTTTTCCAAGGAACCATGTACTACGGACAATTTTTTGTATAGAACCACCCGTACGTACCCGCACACCCTATCTTCTCTTGTACACGCCCGAAGCGAGAAAAAAGCAAGAAAAATATTTGAAATGAAAAAAAAAATCAAAAGAAAGAATCAGAGGAGAGAGAGCGCAGGAAGAAGATACACCCTCTCGCCGTATACAGTACACGTGCGTTTCTGGCCCCGCCGCGCAAGCGCGCTGTCAACAGTAGCTTGTGTACATAATACCCCGCGTTCACCTTGCAGAGTGTCCTACACCGCAGTACTTAAGTAGCCGAAAACGCGAGACTCGCAGTCGCAGAGTATCCGCACATAATTTGCGTGGAAGGAAAGAGACAACGGACTTTTGTACCCTAGGTACTGGACTCGACTTAGATTCAGATCGCTCTCGTTTCGTTGTTTTTGGTCTTTCGGAGCAAGGTGAAGGCTCCCTGTGCCGCGAGCGCGCGTTTATGCGACTCGAAGGTCTTGGTAGCGCTTCTATTGTAATTACGCGAACTCACCACGTGGGATACACAACATACGCCGATGGATTTATTAAAAAAAAAAAAAAAAAAAAAAAACAACAACATGTACATTGTAGTCTTGCATAATTATATTGTAAATGCATGTATATATATATATATATATATATATATGTCACAAATACATTTACATATA
Source organism: Copidosoma aretas (assembly GCA_030522625.1). Lineage (NCBI taxonomy): Eukaryota > Metazoa > Arthropoda > Insecta > Hymenoptera > Encyrtidae > Copidosoma > Copidosoma aretas. Next base: position 14,201 of record JAPYYV010011297.1, on the reverse strand, counting down.
TTTTTGATACTAAGAATCTCCCTCCGACCCCCTTGATTTTTCAAAAAGTTTTTTCTCATTGGTTAAAAAACGTCGATGCATTAGCCTGCACGTTCAGCCATCTTTATTGGATTGGGAAAAATCGGTTACTTGTGAAAAAGGATGTCTTGTTAAAAATTCGTTTTTCCATCACCAGTTTACGGTCATAAGTAAATACACTCAAAATTCTTCTGTTTTTTTTTAATCCTAACATTTTATGAACAAAAAATGTTACAGAACTCGAGAGCATCGAATTTGTTTCAACTTCATCAGTATGGCAGCTCGGAACGCCAACCGGAACACCTCCGGACATAACCACATCGCAGGAAGATTAGCGATAACAGTTCTCTAGAATCTCGAGGACAACGTCGTCTCCGGTACGTGTGGAGGGTAACGCGAAACGCCCGATCTTTCCGGGCGAGGAGTAGCTACCGGTCGCGAAACACAAAACGCGCGTGGGGAGAAACCGAAGAAGAAGAAGAGGCCGAAGATCGCGGGCGTGGCTCTTAGGCGTTTCTGATTGCGCCCGCCGGCTCGTAAGGAGAGATCGGCATGGGGAGCCCGTGAGGCTTGATGCTTTTGGTGCACTCGCTGATGGAGACTACCATGGAGGTGATTCCTGCGACTAACGGCGGAAGGATGAATGGGATCGGCCGGGCGCCTGTGGATAAGCCCGAGTGCATTGTGGATGTAAGTACTCACATACTGTCACATACTTTTTACATGTTATTTTGGTTGATGGAAACCAATCTGCCATTCGGCTTTGGAGTAAGGATTGTCGGTTATGTTTGTGCTGTTTGTTTGTATACTTTCATGATTTCAGATTTTTTCAATCGACGGTCCGCGTGTACCTGTACACTGAAAAAATTTTGGGTTAGATGCTTTATTATAGTTAAGATGGTAGCTCTCTCTCCTCAGACTGATGTCTGAGTGGGAGCGCAGCTCTCCCGATATGACAGGAGTGTCGTACTAGATGCATTTGGGAAAGGAGAGTTCCCTCACAGGTGCGCTGCCTGCCCAAAATTTTTTCAGTGTACCTTTTGTATCCCTTTTGTGCAAAGTCGTCGTTGTACCGTATATTGTAAGCCATTGCACTCACGAGCTTGTGTTGAAGTTTTATACACGGATAGCGTCCTTCTACCTACGCCCACGTGTATTCTTTCCGTATGTGTGTATCCTACATGATTTTATATTATACCGGTACGCGCGTACGGCTGTACATAATAGGTGTACCCTACACATAATTTGTCTCCTCTGTTTCTTAATGCGGCGTGGGTCTCTCTGTGTGTTCAACTTCTGCTTTGGTACCTGAATGTATGTATTTAATGTATATATAAGTGTAAAATTTAATCTGCGCTATTGGTATTGGTGATGGTATTGGAAAGTGAATGGATTGTGAGAGACGAGTGCTGTTTTGTTTGTTTGTTTGTTGGCAAGCGTATGCGGTCGGGTGTGAGGAAATTTTGAGTTTTCAAGTGTGTTATTGGTTTTCGGAGATCGATCGTGAATATTTAGTGGACGGATGGTTGACAGTTTTTTCATGAATAATTCATCGGATACACAGTATTTGGTTTCATGTTATGGTATACCCGCGCTATTGCGTAGAGATAAATCACGCAAAAAAAAAATGATACTGTGCGTATTGTATTTTATTTGTCGTGTCCGACGCAAGACTTGATCGCACGTTTTTCTCTTGATTGATGGTTTTCCTTTCGCTATCGAAAGAGTATAGGTATTAATTTGATAAAATTGAGCGCGATAAGTAATAGACCCGTAGCGGTCGTTGGGTATATAAATATGAGGTTCACGGGTGCCGCCGCTGGTGCTTAATCGCACGAATTTGTCAATGGTGGGAAGGACGAAACTGAAAGAGGACAAAAAATCGTACATGCTGCAGTCAAACATATATACACTGTGATATTTTACGTAAACCTTGGGGAATCGCGATTTATTTTTTCGACACTTTTCTCCATCGGACCGTAATGTCGTTTATTATTCACTTGAATTACGTGTAGAACAAGTACTAATTATGTTCGCTTTCACGCTTTCTCAGTGACAAAAAGCATGAGTAAGTAAGGCACGCGCTTACGCGTCAGAATCATTGGTTTATCTTTATCTTCAAGCCTTGGCGGCTAATTTCGTTCCTTTCAATGAACCGATTTCTTCGTCATTTGGGTAATGAAGGATGCGTAATTGAGCTTAATGCCATTGTAGTGCATACCTCTGCAAAAGTTATTTGCAATCGAAGACTCGAATGGGTTTCCAATCGCTACGGAATAAGTGTAGTATACGATACAGAACCAATGACTCAATTATGCGAGGATAATGAAACGACATTCCTTCACGTAAAGGTGAGTGTATTATGCAAGCCCTAAATTTATCATTGCATAAATACGATGTGCATTTCCACTCGCCATCAATATTTGGAGGCTCTTCCGAGGTTCTTGTAAAAAAAGACAAAAAAGAAAAAGAGAAAAAAGACACTGGTCTATGTGGAAACTCGACCTGGTGTTCAGACGAATTTCAATGCCGTGTCCCTGTCAGTGTCGGCTTTTTGCCTATCCCGATCGGCGGCCAGTTTGACCTGAATTTTAAAAATTACGCTTGTCTTATCGAGAGCTTCGAAGAAAAGAGAGGAGGACCGTAAGAGACACTGCGGCAAAAATACGTTTCAATAAATCAAATGCTCGAGGTAAAGTTGAGGCGGAGACATATAGGGAGAAGAAGTTGTACCGAAGATTTTATTAACGCCATATTTTTGCATCGATTAAGGTTACATGCGCGCGAAAATAAAGCGACGCGAAATGTATAAATATTGACGTGTTCCCCGTTTGTTGTTTTCGAGCTCATACATTATTTCATGCAAAGTTAAGAGGGAACAAATTGAATTCGATAAACAGTCGCGGGGTTAAGTATTAATTTATACGTGGATCAAGAGTAGATCTCGAAGTAAATACGCTGTGAATGATTTATCGTGTTGAGGGTACTAAAATTTTGTTTAAATTAATAGTAAATACCGTAAGTATGGTCGAACGTTATATTTGCGTCCTAAAACATTGTAGTCCAGGAGTAGCAGAGGATAGTTATACACTAGTAGGAAACAAGTTTTGATCACGAGCTTTAGTGTGTGCAAGTTGCCTTAAAGTCCAAGCATATATATTTTGGGTACTCCACAGCCTTATTTGGTCAATTGTTTAAGAAACAAAACAAATGTTTGATTTCGTAGATCTGATGGAATATTTCATGATGGATCTATTCGATTGTTTTTAAAATGCTCGTAAATACACAATCATGCTTACATAAAATATTTCGTTTTGAATATTTTTTTAACAAATAGCAATAATATATACACGCCTTAAGGATATTATTTCAAACACACTTGTGCTTACAATGATGTAAATGATTTTATCTTAAATAAATTTCGCAGCCGAAACACCACAGCAGTCTAAAAATAACATCACAGCTAACACCTGCCCTTCATTACCAAACACATCATCTCCTGCAGTATAGCACCGTATGAGCACGCGTATCTCGTATCTCCGTCGGTATGCGTATTACCTGTAGGTCTTCAAAACATCCATTCTCTTTCTCCAGTACAACCCTAAAAGCTCTGACAAGGGGAGAGAGAGAGAGAGAGAGAGATACAAGAGTGTTAGGATTTTCGATAAAACACCTGCTTTTTACGTGTCGACGCTAGTAAAGTTCAAGGGGCGTAAAAGTATAGAGTTACACAGGGTGTATTAAGTTCTTATTTTTTTCTTTGAGTCTCGAGTAAAGCTCTGCAAGCTTCAATACCACATTTTGCTTTCGGAGGGGAGCTACAAATTTTGTTCATCCCACCGTAACTAAGGGACAGTAGAAAAAAGTATCGCAACCAAGTCGGCTTTCCGTTCTAAGCATATAATAGCCTATCCTACGTATCATCCACTCCGCACCGTTCTACTGTAAAGGTATATTTTCACGTTACGCTGAAAACGGCGTAAAGCGGATAGCGTACATACGATGTCATAAACAGTTAAAAATTTTGTATAGTTTGCTATTTTACACTTATTATTTGTAAAAATTACACAAAATTTAGTACAAGGGCTACATAATACAAGATTTGTGTTCTTCTGACATAACGCATACGTACCAAAATAAAATTCGTTGAAGAATTCCTATTTGGAGTTTCAGAATAGCCAAAAAAATACCGTTACGGTATGAAAGACCTGTCATTACCGTAATGCGTTTTTGAAGTTTTTTTAAAAATCCCCTGTAAGTTAACATGTGTTTTCTAAAAATGACAATAGAGCCGGGGCACGAGTACGATATCCAAAGTTTTTGGCTAGTTTGGACCTCACATAACATAAAAAAAATAATAGAAATATTCTAAACACTACATTTTGAAAATGCTATTTAACTCACCAAAATATCCCGTTATTGACTCATGTGTATGTTATTTTGTCAATTTACTGACTTTACTATGAATACATTTATTATTGTGTTATTTGCATTACGTATAGTATTTTATAATTACATTTTTTACGTATATGTTATAAAAACTACTCTATTTAAGTGTAAGATAAGTCTACTGACGAAACTTAATCTTCTTCTTTCTTACTCTGTTGTTGATCGCTTAAAGCTCCGTAAAATACGTGTTTACTCGACGAATGACTTTATCACACTGTCAGCTTAGTCAGCTGAGTGAGTCAGTGGTCAGTGACCTAACTGAGGTGCGCACTCTATTCTGCGCAATGAGCTGCGCAGCTCAACAGGTACTTTGTTAACAGTGTGATTTAGTCATTCGTCGAGTAAACACGTATTATATTGAGCAGTGAGCGATCAACAACAGAGTAAGAAATAAGGAGATTATATTTCGTGAGTAACTTACCTTACACTTAAAACTTAGATAGAGTAGTTTTTAATAACGTATGCATATTTAATATAATAAAATAATAGGTTATATAATAATAATGTCTTTATATTCAGTTATTTTAACATATAATATACACATAAATACACAGTTCCAAATTGGGTCTAGTTTACAATTATAATTTATAAAAGTTGTACAAAATTTCTTTACTTTCGTGCACAAAATAGGTGTACTTCATACACAAAGTTTGTGAATAAGATATGAGTACAATGGCTGAATAACACAAGACTTGTGTACTCTTAACACGAAATTCGTCAAAAATATAATTTACAAAAGCGTGTGTAGTCTGTTTAATTTCAAACAGAAATTTTTTTTGTAATTGAACAGCTTTTGAACAGCTTATGGATGACGTACATCTGCGGCACCAAGTGAACAAAAGTTCAACCGCGTTGAATTTATAAAGCCAAATCTAGCAGATCTGCTAAACTTAGAGATGGATTAGTATAGAAAAGAAGCAAACGCATACCATAGATAAAATCGTTAGTAATAAATGACTATTAATGAAATATTTTACTTTTGTATAGAATCAAAAATACTAATTATCTATTGTTATTACCTTATGAAGGTTAAGTAAGTTAAGTAAAAGGCCTATATGTAAGCTGTCTGCTTGTCTTGTGTTATTTTTGTCAGCAACTATATGTTATCCATATGACAAGATTTCCGATGTACACCGCTTTCAGCGTAACGTGAAAATGTTCCTCAAGAGTAAAAGAGAGAGGGGAAGAGTTAGTTCGCAAACATCATTATCAATATCAGCAGCTTTTAGGCGGTTCCCATTGTCAAATCGTATCTCCACCACACAGTAAACTTTTCCCGAACCCCTAGTCCCTACCCTTATGGACCACAAACGTTATCAGCCGGTCGGTATTTGCACTCTCATCCCCGCAAATCTAAGCTCCTGCAATATGTAGTGAACAATCGATCAATCACTCGCGATTTAGAGACGCTGAGTATCTCTAAGGGACCATTTATACTTACGGTGCTAGCTGCGGCTTGCCCATGTTATTGGTATAGGCGAACTGCAGCTAGCACCGTCACTATAAACGATCCCTAAATGTACAAAACTCAAGAATAGGAACGAAACACAAAATCGTAAAAAGAAAAGGGGGCAGGCATCGACTTATATATGTTACAAACGCGCGCGGGTGCATGTAGCGTAAACGAGGGGGCGAGTGGGACGGAAATCGATCGAGAGTAGGCGAGAAAGTAAGGCACGAAGCTCCCGCTGGGAAGCCCGAGCTTTCGATTAATCTAAAAGTCGTAAGTTGTAGACGCCTCGCCGAGCCCTGATTTTCTCCCTCCTTTCCCTCTTGTGAGCACCTATAATAAAAAGTTCCATTTGCCTTTGTACTCTTCACGTATGAATTTTTATTGGTAAGTTTGTTCGATTCGGGTAAACCAGGTAGTCCATGAATAAATCTGAACTGCCGATACTCATCGCTGCTTTCGATGAGCTTCAACAAATCTTATCGCAAGACGACGATTATTTATCTTGATATGGTAGTAAGCTTTTACAAGAGTATTGAGCATTATCGCAACAGAGCTAAATCATTCGTCTCCGTCATCAACATTAACAGCTCCGACAGAGATGCGTGAGCAAATCACTCAATTATCGCGTCACATTAGACAATCTCATTACTCTTGATGAACAATTAGTCGACGTATTTCACTTGTTGTATACTTACACAGTATATTATAATGCGTTAATGCAGGTAATAGATGTTACAAGTTTGTATAATAAGTTCTAATCGCTCCCGCATTTTTGGTTATTCTCGGGCTTAGTAAAGTTATGTGTCAACGTCGCTGCTAAGGTTGGTGATAATTAGATTGAGACTCGACAAAAAGCTGATATCACAGTTGAGGTTAATATAAAAATCAGCACTATAGGATGCGCGAGATGTTGCCAGTTCACAGTACTCGAATCGAATTCAGCATGCACTGGATTAACTTTTTAAAAGTCAAATGTAACAATTATGATGATTAAAAAAATTTAATTTAATTTAAAAAATCAAAGAGTACAACAGAGCAGTAGTTTCTTTAGCATTTTAGACATTTTAGTCAATTTGATAGATAATCTATCCTTTCATCACTGTTTCATTCCTTCACTAACTCAAGTTCGAGTTTTTGCCCATCTCAAGACATTCACTCTAAAAACTGTACTATATACTAGCTTACCAAACTATTTCGTGATACAGATACATACTTTGATCGATGGTCACGTGTACAGTATTTACCATTCACATATTTCATTTAAAAATATTGTTCTTCACTCTTAGAGAAAATAGCAAGAGCTGCGCGCCTTGCAGTCGAGTGAGACAATAAAACTCCGCAAGCACCTTCCGTGTCGCAAATAATTTTGCGTCTCGTCTGCCGATCGATGCGTCTAATTCGGTTCTGTTCCCTGGGGAGATTTCCTTTCTTCTTCAATTTAGGTCGACGAACATGAAACTTTTTCGGTATCCGTCACGCGATGACGAATTTGTATACTTTGAAGATAAATAAAAGTTGTCTGGCACAAAAAAAATTGTTTATTTTGACGCAATTCAATTAGTTGAATTAATGAAAAAGTTTTGACTGGAAAACCTTGATATTATACGTATTCTCGAAGTTTTATCGCACCACCATTGTTCAGCAAACAACTTCATCTATAACACTGAGTTTTTCTGTTTATTTGGTTCTTCAACAATAAAAATGCATAAATACAGAATACCTTCACAATACTTGCAAATCATAGAAAAGAGATGAGTAAAAAAATTACAATTTTACAAAATATGTCCTCTTGCATTTTAAATTTAAAGAGAGTAAATTATTTATTTATCTCTAATCATCATTAACACGGAATTAATAGGTGGACATAATTAATTTTACAAAAGTTTTGCTTGTACGCTTCTTCCCTAAAAATACAATGCATCGTTTAATTGTGCTAGTAATTGTTTTTTCATTGCTACTTACAGAAGTACTTAGTAACATTTTTCCTCGTAGAAATGATGCTTTGTATGTCAAAAGAAAATCAAATTAAAAAAAAAAATAGTATGAAACTAGGTACTGTGTTATAAGAAGTAAAGTGCAAAAATAATGCATTAAATTTTCGAAAAACCATTTCACTTCAAAATGTTAAGAAATCTATTAAATAATAATAATATTAATAACATTACCACATTTTGTTGTATTATTATTATTTATATTATGACAAAAGAGCAAGTTTGTGAGATGATCAACCCGATCTATAAAATAATTGTATTCATGTTTAACAACACTACTACCGAAATATGTGAGAACCATGTCAGTGTAGGCGCGTAAAATTACACTCGGCCAACCGTTCAAACCGAGGTTCAAACTCACGAAGCAAAGCTACATACACGTACATTTATAAGGCATTTAATACACAAGCTGCCGTCATCAGTAAGAATCCATTGCAAGCCTATGCGGTATGCACAAGGGCTTGGAAAATGGCCAAAGAAAGCCAGCAGCTCGGCGATAGCTAGCACGCGTCGGTTTCCTTTATCTTACCGATTTCGGTGAGAATTCAAGCCGTTTTCTTGTGTATTTATAGATAGTTGCGGTGCTCTGGATTTTAATGTTTGCTTTCAACACGATGTTTGTTTTCAATTTGGTGTCATTTCTGCCAACTTTTCAAGCTATAAATATGTGGAGCAGAAAGTCATTGAAAAGTTTCTCCCTAATTGCTCGGTGCATCATCTGTAACCTTGAATGTGTCATATATTTGGTTGTGCAGTCGAGCAAACGATCAGTCAGGTAGTGTTTATCTCGAAAATTTTCAAATGAAGAGACAACAGAATCATCCATGTCGATTAGGAATACCTACGGAGTAGATTGACCAGCGTGCCAGAACTCGCGTCGGTAAAACCAATGATCTATAATTTAATACAAGCCAATACGCTTGTGTAAAGGATGCAGGTTGGCATGCGCCTTAGACACTTCGTACACATTCTTAGGATGCCTGTGTCAACTTACAGTCGATCGACCCGTCTGTTTATACATTTTTCGTTCTTCTTTCAAGGCAACCATGAATTTTCACAAATAATCGATTTTAGGAGACGGCTTGAAAGTGTGGAGATCAAAGGATATCTCAGGATATAGTTAGATTTCCAATGATTTTTAACAATTTTGTCAACATCGAATTTCACATGATATGGCATATAGTAAGGAAAGATACAAAAACCAAAATAAGGTGATCGTACATATTTTTGAAAATTTTTTGATGTAAAACATAGATAATACAATAAAACGTAATTAAAATTACAATATTCTAAGAGTGAAAAATGCAATACACTTGAAAAAGTGTTATGTTCGTGCATCCAGCGTAATTAACTTTTAAACAAGAAAATGATCCAAAAACAGGGACGCGATCGAAAATAGATGTCTTCATCTCATCCAATCTAATTATCTGAACTTCGAAAAATTGATATACACCCGTTAGCCAATCCACGATTTCGAGTTCCCGGAATTCCACTAAGAGCCACATCCTACGGCAGCTCACAGATCAGTCACTGCCGCTCGGACATATTCATTATTTCCGTTGCGTAACTCTCCGTTTCCCCAATTCGTCCGTTTTTCAAACGTCGCACCTAATTCCTTCGTGTCATCGAGCACTTACATCTATGTAGGTACGTAGGTATAGATAGTTGAGAGAGAGCGATTGATTAAACGCTTTGCGAATGCGATTACGATGGGAGTCATTTGGGACGAAATAAGAGCAGGTGGAGGAGAAATTTTGCTTCTTCATTTGTCTCGCTTCTTTGTCACTGCCGATCGGATAGATTCATCTCCTTATTTCCCGATATGTGTAGCGCTCTTAATTTAGAGCCCCTGCTGTTTATCAAAGTCGTAATGCTGATGGGTTTTCAATGTTCTTGCAATATCAAGTTATAAAACAATGAGACTGTTACAAATATACTGAAAGTTTTATTTTTGTGATCCAACGAAAATAGACAAAAAGTTTAGGTTTTGAAAATATGAAGAGGAGCCTGTTTTTGACTATAGTATACTTACCTCCAAACATAAATTATATTTTTAAAAGGTATAGTCAAGAGGTTTTGATACGCTTTTAGATGTGAAAAGGTTGAATTCTATTTGATAAAAAAAAAAACACTGGATAGCTTATCATGTTGCAAGAGTTTAAAAATTCAGTTATTTAATTAATATCTTTATTTATAAAGATTAGAAGCCACAAGTGTATAATTTTGTTATTTATTTGTTGAGGTTTGGATTGACATTATTAAAAAAATACGAATATTTTATATCAACAAAACAAGTGATTAGTACAAGGTCATCATATTGTACTTAATCGACCTTATTTAAAAATTGATGATTTTAACGGAATTGCCAATTGATTTTTCTACAACGTATCCCCCGTATTCGTAAGTCCTGCAGGGATTCCTGTCTAGCCTCCAAGTACGTCAAATTTTTCATATCAACCCCACATCCAAATGGCATTGGTCCAACATTTTGGGTTAATGGTGGAAAGTGCTTGGCCAGGAGGCATATTGTAAAACAATGACAGTTTTATTTTGTTTTTTGGTTTTTATTACTATTATTTATGAGTCATTTTAATTTAAGATGAGTCCAGAGGCACTAGGTATAGATTCAATTCATCATTTGGTTTAGTTTCGAACAAATATTTAAACTGCGATCTCAGAAGTTATCAGATTTCCGTGAAAATATTTACTCAAAACTTTACCAAATGATAGTCCTAGCTAATATAAAAACCTCAGAGGCTCAAACTCGAGAGTAAGAAAAACAACAAATATTTACAAATCGAACTCACTTAAAATTATCAAATCATCATTAATTCAATTCGCACGTACAAGCAATGGGATAGCCCTATTACACTCCTAATGACGCGTAAACAAAACCCACCACCAGCACCCGAGTAAGCAATTAAAGGTATACACACAGACGTGCGCTCGAGCTGTAAATTAAATTTCCTATAAGCAATTACGCGAGAATTCTCCCTTCAGACCGCCTCGCTACTACACCTCCAACTGAGCAAGGATTTTAAATTTGCGCTAATACATCGATCGGCAGCAGGTGTGCGTTTAAGGCTCGGTCTAATGCGCGAACGCGCGCTCGCGGGCTCTCTTTAAGGCTAAGAGAATGCGCACCTAGCCGTTCGGAAGAGAGAGAGAGAGAGAGGACATGAGCGACGAGAGTATTTGTATCCACGGCTCTCCTGTGACTCTAAAAGTTGCTTGGAAAATTTTTTACCGTGCCGTTTCCGTTCCCATGTATAATTCGGCACACAATACATTGATAGATTCGGTGTCCCCAATTTCTAATGAATAAATATACAATAAAATTTAAAAATATTCTGCGAAAAAATTGTATCCCTCGTACGTACTGTATTCTCGAAAAAGTAGAATGGTGTCAGTCAACTCATCATCACCCCATAAATACACATGTGTTACATGTTTTATTAAATAATGACCCTCCACCAGATCGGCGCGTCCAAGAGAACCGGTGATCTATTAATAAAATCGATAGCACGGCCGTCCGCGAGGGTTTATCTTCCGGAAGGAGTAGCTGACGAGAGGACAGCACTACATAAGAGATATTGCATAAGTTCACACACGAGCAGCAGGAGCAGTGCTGGTACGTGTGTCAGTGATGGACGATCGACATCGTTCAGACGCGCGCTTGCCTATACTTACTCGTGCATGGCGTGCATTATTTATAGGATCTACATCGGCTTACGGTACATCTACGGCTCTTTTATCAAATAGAAGTCGATTTAAAAAACAACAAAAAAAAATAAAAAAAAAAAAAAAAAAAAAAAAAAAAAAATTCCCCGCAACGAGTTACTCGTCAGACGCCTTAACCGTCCGCAACTTAGCTGCCGCTGCGCGCCTTTCCCTAAATCGGATCGGAGCGTGTGATCGTAGATTAGCTCCGTTTTTTAGATGCCGATCGTGTTTCTCTCTCTTTTTTCCTGCCCTCGCCTTCTCCTCGGACTGTCCGACCACATACGTTTATATACGCGTGCTTGCGTAATACCGATACAGTGGCTCCTTCTTGCTCTGATATGTTGTGTATACATGTGAATTGATCTCGTCACCGCGTTCGTTAAATTTTATTTCATTTTATTATCATTTTTTTTGTTCTGTACACAGCTAAAGGCAAGTAAATACTCGAATAACCAATGACGCAAGCCCCCCGTTTTTGTAAAGATCGTTCAGGATTGTCCATTGTCACGGCCGATTCGCTTCACGCGCCGTCATCCCCTGCCCTGTTGCAGCACACTTGCACCTCGAGAATCGAAAATTGCACAATGGCTGCACCCAAAAGAGCACCTACCGATCGGGCGTGCATGGAACAACAATAAACGGAAACAAGAACAACGACGACGAGAATCGTGTGTACACCTCGATGAAAGAGCGTCGGGGTTTTTGTCTCTCTGCATGCGACTTCAGGAACGCTCGCCTGTATCCGATGTCCGATAAGTTTCACGCTCGATCGGACTGGGTGTGCATTATATGCATGCAGACCTAACTGGCCGCCGAGCTCTTTCGCAAAGCTTCCATGGGGGTTGGAGCACGTGTACCTACTTATATATGTTTACGCGGAAGCCAAGTAACGTGCCGCATAATTGATACTATCGCTGACTTGGAGAGAAAATTAGCGCAGGCCAGAGCGCTTGCAGTGACTATGTCTCTGTATATGTATGCAGCTTTTGGCGGTGTACAGTGGTATACCAGCTGCGGAGAAAAAGGTTATTTCGTAAAACATCCATATGTATCGGAAATCTACGTAATTTCGTGGAGCACTTTGAATGTTTTGAAGAGATAAAAGTGCAATAAATTTGTTTGCTTTTCTCAAGTGCTAGGCGTTGGGCATTTTTTGATAAGTCGACAGCTATTGGGATTATTTGAGAGTATGGAGTTACAAAAGCACAGATGTTCTTGTTCGGGAGTTAATTTGTTGCTGTTTGTTTTTTTTTTTCAAATATGCTTACATAACTGTGCAGTCCTTTACTGATTACACTTGTGTGCACTTTTGAATGAGATTTTGAAAAAAATTTGTTAGCTGTTCTTTTTGAAAAAAAGAACCAACGTCAACACCTGTAACTTTTTAAACCGATAATTGATTCATCGTCGTCTCGCTCTACTGATGCGGTCGAACATTAAATTCGAGGATTTCTTTGCTTGGCACTAATACGTTTACTGATGCTGCTGCTGTTGCAACGATAGCATTCTGTACGATAGCAAACGTGAGGTCATCGTTCGCAACATCATAATCGCGTATGTGTGTACAAGGATGTCGGAATCGTCCACAATATGATGATGTATAGTACAATGATGAAAGCCTCTCGAATCTCGAATGGTCTATTCATCAAAATACGTTTCAGACGAGAAAACCTATGGTGCTCGAATGAAATTGAAAGATAAGTCAAAGCGTGTGTCGCGAACCGATGAGCGTTCGATCGATCAAAAGAAACCTGCCGAATGTAAGACACATCGGACGCACGTGAGCTTATCCCTTCACTCGAGCTTCCCCGTGATCAGACATTCATAACCACCAACGCCCGCGCCGTCGGCAATAAAAAAAAATTCCACCCGACAGGTGGCGTCTGTCTGATCTCAGTCAAAAATGTATAGCTATAGTTATACCAATAATTTATAGCTATAATCACCTTTAATTATAGCTATAATCAACTATAATGCAGCTATAAACTCCTACAAATTATAGCTATAAAATATAGGTGTTTATAGCTGTAAATTTTGAACACATTTATATGATAAAATTTGTTTCTAAATCTCTTAAATCCATTTTTTTTAAAGTACAACAGCCATATTTGTTGTTATCATCCGTATTATAGCACAAAACTGTGGGACTCAAGCGTTTTTAAAGAATTTATAAAAAAATAAGATTTAAAAAAAAATTTTAAGTTTTTCAAAAATTGTCTAAAAATGCTTGAGTCCCCCAGTTTTGGTGTTATCATACGGATGATAACACTTATCCTGACTGTTATACTTTCAAAAAAATGGATTTAACGGGAACAAATTGGAAACAAATTTTTTCTTAAAAATGTGCTCTAAATTTACAGCTATAAACACCTATATTTTATAGCTATATTTGTAGGAGTTTATAGCTACATTGTAGTTGATTATAGCTATAATTATAGGTGATTATAGCTATAATTATTAACTAAGCTATCAACCGACACGGTGGCGCAATGGTAGAATCGCAGTTCCGTCGATCAACGATGTCCAGCAGCATTTGGCGCGGCTAGTACTTGGATGGGTGGCCGTTC
>JAPYYV010011296.1:0-10855 GCA_030522625.1 Copidosoma aretas | reverse complement strand
ATATTAATGTTTGTTTATTAATTTGACTGTAAGACCGATATAAATATTTGTCTTGTTTCAACATTTACAGTCGACAAAAGTATTATTGGTGTTTAAATACTATAATTGGTTTTATTCGCGAAAAAACCAATAAAGTAAGTATATTTTAAAGTTATTAAATCATAGATGATTAAAATAAATTAAAAATAGAAAAATGAGCGAAAAAACAGTATAAATAATAATTTTTCCTATTTAATTCTAAATAATTATTTATTAATATTTATGCATATATAGACATTGAAATATTTATAAAAGAGATGGACAGATGGTAAAAAATAAAGGTTTGTCTCTTCGTGGATACGTAGGATGTGTCGTAGAACTATTAAAACATGGCAGAGAATTCCACCCTTATATTGTAGACGTGCATGAGGGGACTGAGTAGGATTTTAAGAGTGATGCACAGTGGGTCAGAATCCCAAAAAGCTGGCCAAAATTCGAAAAGTGTAGTAAATGATCTCAAATTCTCTACCCGGGGGTTTCCGGGGTCACTGAATACGAATCCATTATCAGAATTGCGATTTTTAAAATGGTGGACATAGTCTAACAAATAAGTCAAAAAATTTAGTAAAAAATATCCAAACGTATTCCTTCAGGGTTATTGGGATCGCTGATTACGAATTTGTTATTGAAATTACATTTTTTTAAATAGCAGACGCAATATATGGACGATTCCGATAAAATTTTCAGTTTATTATTTTGACATAGAAAATATTATAATATTTTTAGGTTTAAATGAGTGAAAAATGTCTAGAGCAAGGTTTTTAGTTATCAAGTAATTTCCTGAGTTAAAAATTTGAAAAAGTTGGCAGCTGTTCAATCTTGTGTTATTTTATATATAATAGTAAAACGCAAAATTTATTAATCATACAATAAATAATTATTTATCGTTTAATACATTGATTATAAAAGAAAATCGTCTTCAGCATAAATGTGGGATATATCAGTATCTTCTAATGACGAACACTCGGAGCTTGAATCATCATCTGGTGAAAAGTTTTCGGTGATGTCTACATTTGGAGGTTGTAGCAAAGTAAAAACTCCTTTTGACATAGCTTTAGTGGATTTCGCGGGTACTTTTCGACAACTGGATATGTACGGGTCAGATATTACCAAGAATCTTGAAAATACATCGTGTATTGTTTTAGTTTGAGACCATTTTTGTGCAAAGTTTTCACGAAATTCTTTTATTAATTTGGTACAAGATTCTTGGGCATCTTCGGACATCTGACCGATCGGTAATAGCGAGTGTGCTGTTATTGTAGGACCATGAATCAGCAGCTTATGAACTGTTGTCGGCATATAATACCAGCCGTAAAGCTGCACAAACTGTCTTGCTGTATCCAATGAATATTGACGGAATTTTTCAACATTTATATTGAAACCAGATGATAGGGCTTGTAATATAACGTAGAATTGATTAATCAGATCTTCGTCAACTCCAGTTATGGTGGCAGAAGTTGCGCCATTTTCGAAAAACCGTCTAGCGGTGTTTCCATCATTCGTACTTCCACATTCGCGTTTCGGCTTATCAACTATTAAACCCAACTTTGTTTTAAAACCTTCCTGAATATTCTCTTTTCTGAACTTATACGCTTCTTTTTCTTTGGCACTGCGAGCCGGCCATTTATTAACGGCTAATTTGTAACCAAGGTGCACGCAACATTCAAAATACCTTATCTGAGCATGCAAAGAAGACAAACCGAAATTTAAATTTTTTCCATTAATCTGCTTACTCAAAACTAAATCAATATTATTAAACTCTTTCGACGTTGCTTGATACAAATAACAAAGTTGTGCTGAAGCCGTGCCTGTCATCGCGTTGCACACTTTTCCATCTATCATACATAAAACAGTTTTATATTTAACAATTACTTTCTTGCCATCAAGTACTGTGATAAAAGCTACTAGTTTACATATTTACTTTGATACATTATCGACTAATTCATTGATAACTTCAGAATTTTCGTGAACAAGCTCGATTTTTATCAGTCTGCACTATCGTGGAGAAGATGGTCGAGGATTTTTCCACACAACAATCGTATGCCCAGTTTTTCCACCTACGTGCTGCAGTTGCAAGAGAACGATTGAAGTAAAAAAAAGATTTTCGTCAGACGTATTTTCATTTGAAAATTTTTGTTTATACATACTGTGCCCCGAACTACCATCACACCCCCACTTACAAATTAAAGTTACATTTTTACATTCATTCTGTTTTAACTGTTGAATAACAGCAAATTAAGAGAGTAAAATTCTATCAGCTGTATGGTCAAGCAGAGGCTAGACTGACACTTCAACTTTAAATTCACTTATTTCCATAGAACATGAAGGATAGCATTTTCTTTTGCTGCTGATTTTTCCTTGTACGACGGAAAAAGTTTAACATTTTTTTTCAATCAAGCATTACGCAATGATTGATACTGATTTTTAGACAGTTTTAATTCAATAAGTAAAGACTGTGCTTCATTAGCTGTGAATGCATCCATACCTTCAGACACCTCCATAGATTTGCGACAAATTTTTGCTTTTGTGGGACTTCCTATCGTTACCTCTTGTATAACTTTTGCAGCATCTACTTTCCCTTCAGCACGCTATTTCATTTGAGTTGCATATGCAAGTTCTGACGTGGATGATTGTGTATGCAGTATTTCAGTCCTTCGGCACTTACTCCTGTCAGATGAAGACTTAAAGCTTCAAGAAGGTCTGCCTGCACCCGAGTTGTCGATAACCTTTTCTGATGTTTGAAGTGCAATATATCCCTTCAACCATTCTGCATTATTATGTAAAAATCGTAATTCCGTTCTATTACTTGCAGTCCACCATTCTTTTATGTTGGAAAATGATCTTCTCGCAGTACTTTTATGAGTCTCAGTAAGACTGAATGATGACTGCAATTTACTAGACATCAACTTTTCAACAATTACATGGACTTCAGATGCGTCAATATTAAAATTGTGGTTCACAGCTTCATACAATTCTTTTCTTTTTATGGCTTTGGCAACAGGACAGCTGTAGTCGGAAAATTTTTATAGTCATGAATCATATTATAGTTTACTATTAAATACGAATTTTTGCCTAATACTTATGCATTAACATTGGCATTTAGATTTAGTTTCAATGTAAAGTTTAATTTGACTGGATAACATGGCGGTATACACTGTACACACACACGCGCGCGCGCGCACGCACAAACATATGTATGTATATATGTATGTACACACTAACATGAATACATAAACATACATTTGCACACATATGTGTAAATATGTTTTTGATTTGTATTTGGAATTAGTTTTCAAGTGAAGTTTAATTTGACCAGACTAATAAGGCATTATACACTATACACACATATATACGTATATATACATGCATACGCATTCATAAACAAACGACAGTGCACATATGCTGTATATTAAAACATGTTTTTATAGATTGGATTAATACTAAGCAACAATACACGATATTTCCTTCAATTGCTGTTTGCATTAGTTTTTGACGATAATAGTTTTTTTCTTTAAAAATTTGTTGAAACATGGAGGGGCAGGTTGGGGCAGCCATTTTTTTTGGATATGAAACATAATACCTTTACCTACAATATCCAGCAGGTTTTTTTGCCGGGCAAAACTGGGCAATATTACTTTTTGTTCAAAACATATCGCATTTTTGCAATTTTTTTTTAATGAAAATGATCTGTATGTGCTACTTTGTTGATATTGTATACTTTCTTATTTGGTACATTAAAAAATATATTTACACTCTACATACATTCTAAAGTTGATTCCGTTTTTTCCGACTGCAATCACTTACAAATTAATTTTTTTTATGTAGCAATTTCAATAAATATAAATTTTTCACAACAAACGAACAAAAGTAAAGTTCAAACTTAGATTTCACAAGCCATGAAAGAAAATCTTACCTTTTTGGACTAATTTCTTACTAGTAAAGGTGTCCTCGAGCCAACCTAATAAACAAAGAACCTATCAAAAAAAAATTTTTTTTTAATTTTGGCCAGCTTTTTGGGATTTTGCCCCACTGTGTGATGGATGGATTGTAATCGAGTTGTACAAATTGTAGTGTGAATTGTAGAGTGGTTGGGGGTAGTAATAGGGGAGTGATGAAGGGGATGAGTAACAAGAAGATATGAGGAAATTCACCGAAATGTGTACGATCTCATAAATAACAAATAAGAGAACGATTTTTTCCTTATTAAACAGGGCTTATGTAGGTAAAATAGAGAGGTATTAGGAAGAATGGTGCGAAAATTTCAGTTTACAAGCATACTGAGTCAGCATTTATATGTATTCTAATACTCTGTTGTTAATTTTATTATATTAGAAGAGCATAAATGTTTATTTTGTATAAGTACAACTGGTTTCAACACTCGATCAAATAAAATAATTTTAATTACTATTTTCTACGAAAGCGAACCAACCATCTTGACGAACCTATGTAAACAAAGCAATATTTTTTTCTGCAATTCAATCAATTAAACAGGTTAAATATTAAAGGGGTTCTGTACTTAATCAGCACTAAATTTGTAATGATTGATACACCTCATTGTTAACATTTAAAAACAAACAAACGTGTTCCATACGAAAAATGGGTATTTTATGTGTTGAAAATATTTTTTTTATAATGTTTCATGGTGCATGTTCAGATATTGTTCTACTTAACGTGCAAAGTAATAAAATCAAAATCTTCATAAAATCAAGTTTCGTTTTTTTTTAACGCAAAATACTGTTATCATTCTGTATATTTCTCGTACAATAACAAACTCTTACTATGTAATTTTTTCTCTTAGACTATGAGCGAACATTACTACAAATTCAATGACATGTTTTTTTTTTATGTGTATGCCATAAATACAAACGATATATCAATATTAATGCGCATAATTATATCATCGTATATGATGTAATATTAGCCCATAACTAGAGTAAAATCAAGAGTAAAAGTTACTTAGTTTGATTTGACTATGGTACCATGTGCAAACTCCAACGGGACAGCTCTGTTTTAGTTGTTGACTATTTCTTTCAAATAAAATCATACTCAAAATAGTCAACGAATGTGCTAAGTCCGATAAGACAGAGTAGTATTTTATTTTTATTTGTTTGCCCGGACCGTGGGTGCGGTTCTACATAAGAAGCTGGTGAACAGGAAAAGTTGTCGGACTGACTCGGTTTTCAATTAATTCTCCAACACTACTTATTTCGATTATAAGAAAATAGAACAGCTTTATTGCAACAATAAATTTTTGATACACTTAACTCGTGGTAATGGAAAGCACAGCGATGACCGAGACGCGTCCTGCCGTTAGTACTTACTAAAGGAGACTTACTAACATTGACAAAGCAACCGAACTTAACGCGACAGAGCGTTTTCAAGGTGATTCCAGAGATATATATATAGTAAAAAAGATGAAATGTTTTCCGGTGCCCCCCCCCCCTCCCCCTCAAATCACGGGTGAATTCGTTATACTTTTACGTGTTTTGTGTAATCGTCATTTGTTTGTGCCCCTCGCCCTCGCCTCCCCGTTCCTCCCCCCCCCCCTTCAGAAATTCAATTGTTTTCTCCCTGATTTCACGTAAAAATCATTGTTTTTAATTGTTCGTGAGCCCCCGCCCCTCTCATGCCCCTACAAAAAATTAGAAGTTGTTCAGGTTTTATCAACGTCCGTCCTCGAAAACTTATAAATTTTCTACATTTAACCTAGCCTTTCCTAAATGTCCACCTCCCCCCCCTCTCAAAAAATTAAAAATTTTCGCCCGATGCTTGTATTTATAGATATCCCTGAGATGGCCAAAGTCACCCGAAAGACACTATCTCGCCGAGCTCTGCCGAAAAACGAAGAATTGTTTCGATTGCAGACGAACCCTCTCATTGAAACCCTCTAAAATCCACGAACATTGCCGAAATAACTGATAGCAGCCAAAGCCGCTCCTTTACAGCCCCATAAAATTTTTTATTTTTCCCGGACGACTTATTTGGATAATAGACGCAGAACAATAAAACGTGACCGTTAGTGATACAAGTCATAAAACAGATAAAGGGACACCCTACGCTCGAGCTCAATACAAAATAAAAATGTAATAATACTCAAGTACCTAGAACCAAATCACCAAATAGACTCTGCCGCTTATACTGTTTATATGATTAGATCATTTATTCACTAATTAATAGTGCGAACAGAGTATTCTATTAAGTTTCGGAATAAAGTACATGGGATAATAACACCTTATTACAGGAATCGGGAAGAGCAACCGATTCATGCACATAATGCAAAAAAAACCAGGTGTGTGCAAGCCATGATTGTGCTAAAGTCTAGCAAACTATATCTGAGCAGTGATAGGCTAAGATCTTTCAATCAGAAACCATGTTTTCTTCATAAACAATATAATTAGCAATATATTTCTGTCTATTATACTTACTGTAGAGATGTATTATGCTTTCAATCTTGATGTAAATAGACAAGGTTGGCTGGATAGCATATGCTTTTTACAACGTAGAAAAATAATCAGATTTTAGGGCAAATTCGGTCCATATTCTTCAAAAGAAAATAAAAATGTGTAATACAATGTTCTACTACGTCAAAAATAACTACCTTTGCTCTATTAAGGCACGAAATAAAAAATGTCACCGTCAGTAATACCGCTGATGAAACAGATACTGAAAGACCCGTACAATTTAGCTACATACGGAATTCAAATAAAATAAAACACACGCACCTAAAATCAAATCACCGAATTAACTCGCCCGACTATAATGTTTATTAATGAATAATTTATCCACTAATTTAAAATAATTTCAAAGAAAAGATAAAATATGAATCTCTATCTCCTTCAACAAAAAATGTAATATACTTTAACATAATAACCGATGGGGAAACAAATAATTAAAGTCAAAAATATTTATGTGTGAAAAATGTATGATAAATTTTTTTTTCAACTTGGGCACCAATGTCTGAAGTTATACTTCTTCAGCACTCATATGTAGATACGACTGATTCCGCCCCTAGATACGTCAATGTGGCTGATTCCGCCGTAATGTGTTCGGTGATGATCCCAGCTCTTATGCGCGTACTGGGATAAATTGTACAAACCTAAAGGTCGAAATTTATTTCTAACTTTTGTGAAAATATATTTTAAGGGCGCTTCCGCGAGATGAGTTAAGAGGTCATGGGTACTTTATTTGATAAGTCAAAACCCGCTGATTCCAACGGTATCCTATTAATTTACCTACCTAAAACTGAAAAAAATTGAGATCTTTCCTATCAAATTTTGCAAATTATAAACAACCTATTATGGAACAACTAAAAACATCTTTTATTTCTAACAGAAATAAAGCAGTTGCACATTAAAGCAGTGACTATATTATAGTACAAATCCTCAGCTTTCAGATGGTACCTCGCAAAATATAGGTAACCCTGGGAAAATTCCAAATATTCCGTAGAGTACTGATCGAGTCGTAGTATTAGAAAGGTCGTGGCAGAAACTCATCTTTCTTTTGTTAAGACCCAAGACGCACGCATTTGAATATTTCAAAATTATACTTGAGTATGTATAAAGGAATTGTATTTTATTAAGTCCTTGTAATCGTATACTTATATAGACTACTAACAGTTAATGTTTTATTATTTGAAACTTTCTTTATTTATTCCAACAAAAACCAATTTATCAATTATATGTAATGTACATGATGGCAGTTTATGCTTTTTACCACACAGCTATACCGAATGATGGATATATATATGAAACATGTATATGATGGTGCTCACAAATACGCTCTTACAGCAGTGATACCAACTAACATAAATATTTCGAGCTAGTATCACTGGAGTCCCCATAATAACCTACAGTGATACATCGGCGGTTGTGTACTTATCGTTGGACTTAGGATATTTGGTAATTTAGTGTAGTTTCAAAAAATATCAACATTTAATAAATGAAACACTTATCTTGCGTAAAATTAGAATAATAAATATCTAGTAGTACTGCTTAATCTTGAATTGGGTAGTATTACATGTAAATATATGTAACGGAACTCAACAATCGCTTTATTCACCAAAGAAAACATTTAAAGAGAATGATGCACAATAAAAATCAAATAATTCATCAACAGAAAATCGTATTTATTAACAAATTGTAAAAAAAATTAATTGTAAAAATTAATTTGTAAAATTTTTGAAAAAAATGTTAAAATTGAGTAAATAAAAGTAATATTTCTATATGAATATTAATTATTATTTAGAAAAATTGCAACTACCATCTATTTTTTTCAATGTTTCGAAAAACTCATAAAATCGATTGTTAGATAGTTTATTAATTTATATTAAAAAATATTTAAACAAATTTATAAAAAAAACAGTAAATGAATATTTAAATTAAAAGTCGGTTACAAACCGGAATATAGAAGGAAGTGGCAAGTAGCTAACACACAGAGGTAGCGCTTGGTCAAGTCGACACAATACACGGCTCGTATGAACGAGGTCGCAAGTTCAAATTCGGAAATAATTCATTTACTAACCTTTATAATAGACGAAACAAATCAGACATTAAGAGAGTCATTTATATATATTTTGTATTTTTTATGTATAGTGTAAATTATGTATTTTTTCAGATATTTTATGTTTGCTTGGTATTAAACAGAAAATTATGTCGAACTGTCGAAGAAAAGTAAGTAATAAATAAACTATGCAAGCGCCCAGTAACTTTCCTATTTAAGTAACACAAAAATTTTATGGGCAAACACTGTTTTTTGAAAAGATAAATTTTCTGGACCTTAGAAGCAAAAGGGCATACCGTCATTGTTAACATTACAGCGGTGCATACTGCTTTTTATTTTTCAATCTTCTTAAAATAAGTCAACTGTTAAAATTTGAATGGATAGGCCGCGCGCGCGCATAACTTACAGCAGGCAACTGCTAGAGCGTGAAGGCAGGAAAAGCTAGCAACCCAAAAGAGAAAATATAGAGCGCGGGTATGAACGCGAGCCGCGGCACCTAACGACTCAGTCTACCTTCGGGAGCTAACACCCGCTTATCGCGGAGATTTGAGTCTTCCCACGGAAGCTCGCACCCGCTAGTTGTGGAGTTATCGAGTCTTCCATACATCGTGATAAGTATCCGTGTCCGACGAGATTTGTTTATTCTTTTTGACCTGGCACCCGGGAGTTTTCCGGAGTCCATCCAGAGCGACGCAGAGCACTTCACGGCCAAGTCCAGTGTGAGAGAGAGAGAGAGAGAAGAGAGCTGATCCGGACGAGATCATCCGATACGAGAGTAAGTTTAGAAGATCTCCTGGAGAAAGTGTGAGCACATTTACTAACTGGTAATACCTGGGACGCTCGGCTTCCGTTCCCCCCAGATATCCTTGATCCTCTTGCGGAACAGAGACTATGTGTCTTAGGCGAAGGTACTTTAGAAGATTTCCGGATATTTTCGGACACCCTGGAGACCCTAAGACGCGACCTGTTCTTAAAGAGCGTTCGTGTGTAGATAACTAATCGACACATTCTTATCACGCGATTTCTAATTAATCGGTAAAAACCAGGGGTTCTGATGGATCAAAAGGGTTCATAAATATTTATTGGTCGGTAAAGTCGAAAGTTAATCGGGAGAGTCGATAGAGTAAAAAAATTTTAGGTGAATTAGAGGAGTGTAGAACTCTTTGACGATCGGTAACATAGAAAAGTCAGGATATCGGATGATACATGTTTTGTCGCAGAATCTTGCTCAGCGGATGTATATGTTTTCTTTTTTGAGTATATTTGGTTTCTCTGTGAATTATATAAAATTATTATTTTCGTTTTAGTAAGGCTACCGGATATTCAATTTAGTAAATACACTAGTAAGTTAATACACCAGTAAGTTAATACGCATACACATATTCAAGTTTGTACTAGATTAATTAAGAATATAAAAATAAAGAACGATTTATTTCTATTATAAGAAAATGATCAAACGCTCATTTAGAAAAAACCCTACCTCTCTTCAGATAACACGCAGGTCTATATTTTAATATTATTACGTATAAATATTATTTTGATTATTAGCTAATAAGTACATTTTTATCGCATTTGGGCATGTAATCTAGGGAGAGTATTACTTTTAGTAGCCGCGAAAATCAATAAAAGGATCTTTCACTATCGATCACAGTCATATGCCTGTGGTGTGTAAAAGATCCGACAAACAAATTATAAATTAATATTATAATAAATTAGTATTTTTAAGATGACAAGCATTTTGAGATTTTTGCGCTGGGCCACGAACCCGTCCTCCAACACACAGTTTGATTCAATCGCCGTATGTTGGCTCCAAATTTGTTGTTTTTCGCGGTCATTTACTTAAATTTCTCGTCGACATTTTTCTGCGTGATAACCAACAAAGAGGGAGGCTGCAATATTTTATTTTTTAGTATGCTTTAATTTCTGGTCTTTATTTTGATAAAGAAAGTCGCAGTCATTTTTTTTTCTCAAAAAGTATCTTCACTCGTACTAGTCGTACAGTACTTTTTTTCTTTTCTTTTAAATTGCAGTAAAATTCAAGCAATGCAATGAAATTAAAGCCATTGTCTAATTGTAATAAGCGTAAGAGATATTAAATATGAAATTGAGCTCTAAATCGTATCATTGCAAAATTTTAGTTTAAAATGATATCATAAATTTTGTAAATTAAATATTTAACTGTACGATAATCTTAGTATGTAAAATCAAGTACAGTAACGTACGAGGGTGGTCCGATAAGTACTTAGCCTCACCGCCCGATGGCGCTGCTATGGCTAGAACACTATACTATCGTATAGTACATTCTAGCAGACGGCTA
>JAPYYV010011295.1:0-21332 GCA_030522625.1 Copidosoma aretas | reverse complement strand
TATATATTGAAACGTAAAGTATTATTTGGATCTTAGGGAGATAGATTTTATATGTATCATTGTAGAACTTGAGATAATTCTGGAATTCGCGCAAGACAACCTTTTCTCCTGCCGCCTACATATACCTAGACGCAAAATACTGCTCTCGCAAGTTTCAAAGCTTCTCTACGCTTTCTTTCTGCTAAGAATAATCTTGCACTATGGCGCTTGATAAGGTAGCGGATTAGCCCTACCAGCTCTCTACTGGTCAGTCTCTGTGTGCAGTAATCTAAGACATCGTTATCTGGATTTTTAAAAAAATTATTAAAAATTGTTTAAAAAACCGCTGTGTTGTACACAACGATTACATATCCGCCTATTGTCTGCTTATTTTTATAACTTTTTTTTGCATATTTAATGCATCTTTGACATCCAAAATGATGATTTTCTGTGTCAATGATTTGTGATAAAGATAAATATAAAATAGATTTAACTTTAGTTTCTCGTTTTTCTTTCCGTTATTATGTTAAATTATAATATTATATTATGTTATTTTGTTCAAGATGCTGCATATTCATATTTTTTCTTTTTTTTGAATTTATTTTAAATCAGTAAATAAATTATTCATTGATGAACATTGCAATCGGGTGAGTTATTATTTGGTTTTAGGTGCATTGGTTTCAATTTATTTTAAATAAATATCAATCTAAGGTGTACGGGTTCGCTATCTATTGTCTATTTTATCAACTGTATTACTGTTGGTCACGTTCATTATTTTCTGCAGCAGTAGGTCAATGTTGGTTATTTCTAGACGTAGTAGTAGAACATTGTATTAAAACACACATTTTCTGTCAGACAATTATGGAGCTTACTTGCTGTAAAATCTTATTAGTTTCATCCGTTGTCAAAAGCATGTGCTATCCAGAAAACCTTGTCCATTTACATCATGATCATAAGTATAATACATCTATGTTGTAAATATAACACACGAAAAAAAGGGCTAATAATATTTTGTATAAAAATAACATATTTTCCAATTGGGACTTTTTAGCAAATTTCGTTTTAAATATAGTTTGTTTGACTACAACGTAAGCAAGGTCTGCACATGCCTGGTTTTCTTTCCACCAAGTCCATAAGTCGGTTGCGCTGTCCGATTTCTGTGATAAGGTGTGATTATCTTATGCATGTTATCAGGAATCCCATTAGACTACTCTGCTTACATTCTGAATGAGATTTATTAACAAATAGTGTGAATGGGAGAGTCCATTTGGTAATTTGGTTAAAGGCGCTTCTGTTTTTTTTAAATTCCGCATCAAGGTGGAGTGTACCGGTCTTCTAGTATCGGTTTCATATTTTTTCACAAGGAGGGGAATCGGAACTTCCGCACATACGTCAAATGACGCCTCGAGGCGAAGCCAAGAGGGCGTCACAGTCACGTTCGTGAGGGTGTCTCGTTCCCCCTCCATGTAAGAAACAGCGTTTTTTTCCATCCTTTGAGTGAAAATTTGTAGTTTCGCTGTTACACTAAGGTGTCGGTAAAAGTACTTCTTCTTCTAGCCTAACCTAACTGTGGAACTACAAACTTCCGCCCTAGGGATGGAAAAAACAAATTTTTTCTTTTTGACAAATATAGAGCTCACTCGTCCTAAAATCCAATTGGTTTTCATCGTTGTCAACAGCATGAATATTTTGTATGAAAAGAACCTGTTATGTGATTGGCAGATCTTAGCCTAACACCGCCCAGAGAAAGTTTGCTATACTACAGCGCAATCATGGTTTGCCAGACTTGCATTTGTTTGCATCATGTGCATGAATCGTTTGCTCTGCTTAGTTTCTGTAATAGGGTGTTATCATCCCATGTACGTTATTTGAAACTTTATATGCTTCTCTACTTGCACTCTTAATTAGTAAATAAATGATCTACTAATAGACTGTGTATGTGGGCGAGTATATTTGGTTAGTAAGTTGTAGGTGTTTCAGTTGTATTTTATTTTTATTTCGTATTGAGTTCAAGCTTACGGATCTCCTATTATCTGTTTCATCAGTCGCATCACTAACGAGTACATTTCATCGTTTTGCCTCTCTATATTTGTTAGATAAGACGTGTGGATGAAACAGAAAATCCCAAGGGGCTGTGAAGGAGCGGTTTTGGCTGCAATTAGTTGTTTTTGGCAATGTTTGACGATGTTGGTGGGCTTCAGTGAAAGGATTCGTCTGTAATCTGAATAATTCGTTTGTTTTTGGCAATGTTCGGGGGTAGAGTGTCTTTCGGGTGACTTCAGTCATCTTCGGCTATGGTAGAAATGAGGGAGGCATTGAGGGGAAAATATATAAGACTCAAAAAAAGTTCAAGTTCTTGCGGGGGGGATGTGGGGGATGTGGAGAATGAAGGTCTAACAAAAGACGGAGAAATCAAACGAATACACCCGTAAATTGTGAAGGAGCTGCGGGGAGGATGTGGGGGGTGCGGGGGGGCTCAAATTTTTTTCATCCTCACAACTATATGTATATAGTAGGATAGTAAGATGTACATATATATATATATATATATATATATATATATATATGTATAGAGTTGTATGAAATGAAAGTGTGTATGTATACATGTTGTACAGGGAGTTTACTACTAACTGGAAGAAATTACACGGATTTTTGTTTGTAATTTAAATATGTGTAATAAATATTTGTGAATGTGTATAACAGGAAAAAAAATGACGCATATCGTGGACACGCATTGTACTCGTGAGAGCCTGGAAAAAATATTTTATCGTATCTCATACAATTTAGAAGAATATCTATTGAGTTGAAATCGAGAAAAATTTTAACTCTTTTGTATGTAAAAAAAAAAAATAATAAGCATGCAAATATAACACGCCGTGATAGATTTGAATCATAGAGATATTATAGATGGAGTAGGCCAGCTCCTATCTCTCCCATAAGTCCATAAGTGGAAGCGTTGCCTCGATAGAAAGAGAAGCAAGACCGAAGATCCCTACCTATATATATTTTAGGCTTGCGTTGATTGGCTTCGGCTCAGCCAATATATAGATGTATACAATGTATAACATATAGTCAATGTGGAAATGCAGAGAGCAAAACAACGGATACGCTTAGTTTACTTTACTTACACACATTTTTATAAATATTTATAATATCGCAATACATTTACTAGATTTTACCGAGTTTTTTTATAGTTGTATGGATACTTGGGAATAATGTGTTAAAAATTACGATAACCTGTGTTGTATGCAAAGCTCAACATAACGCTTGTGATAATACTCGAAGTTTTCCCAGGTGAATAAATATCAAGTACACTTTTAAAACCGCATTTAGCTATTTTCATGCATAAAAATCAAGTCGGATTAGAAACAGTTACACGCATGAAATTTAATGTATTACTCATTGTTAATCGTTAAAACAAACTTTCAATTGAGGTTATATCTAATAATATGTGATTTTTTTCTGATTTACAAACAGATTTCCTCAAGAAGCAGTTTTCTCTTACCATAAGACAGATGGACTCACGTCGCGTAGAAGCCTCCTGGCAACTGCACTACCAATACTGAGGATCTCCACAGCACCAACCGATATATATATGCGTCAAAACACTGTCAAAGTTGTGGGAGTGTTGAAAATAATTTAGAACATAGATTAGTGGACAGCATTAAAAATGATGAATGTTCTGTACCTAAGAATGGCGTTGTAATTATAAGCGGTTCTTAGCAAAGCAGCAATCAGGATAGTGCACAATTGTGTTCTGCAGAAAATGTAGAAAGTTCGAAAAGGTGAACATGAAATGATTTGCAGTTATAAAGTTTGACGCGAAATTAAAAAAAATTTTCCAAGGAAAGTAACGAGTGAGACTGGAAGTACTGTTTTAAAGAAAAGAGCAATTTTATTTACAAGTTTCACGGAAGCAAGCGATAAACTAGAGTGCGTGAAATCAACAACTGTAGAAAGAACAGCCAATTTAAAAAGGTAACCACAACCCGATTATGAAGAGTCTTTACCAACAGTAATCAAATATTTTTAGTTGCTTAAAATTTTTTTAATTATACCTTAAAGAATATCCTTTTACGCACAGTCATTTTACTTTTTTTAAACAAATTTTTAACTGTTTACAATCACTGCACAAGAGATTTTTTGCACACCTAGCTGGTGTGACGGGTTTGAAATTTTTTATGTTTTTCCGTCCGATGATTTTTAAACTTATTACCCTGTAATAAAATGGTAAGCAGTACTGTTTTAGTATATTCTTGTCTTATTTAAATATCTTGAATTCATAAACGTATCCGAAATGCAAGGTCCTTTTATTTTATTTTCATCGTACAATTCCTTAAATTCAAGAAACCATTAAAAGTCTGTTTGATTTTTAATAACTTACAAAATAAATGAAGTATCGTATGAATTACATGTGTTGTTTTATTATTGCATACAAACTAAAATGCATATTGTGGAATAATCGACTATGATGTGGGGTATCTCATTGTACCGTAAGAACAGATTCAGGTCATACAGAGAAGCAGTGATCTATAATCTATCTTCTGTTCAATGTAACTTATTTCTTTACTGTGAATAGTCTTTTATATTTTTCTTGTTCAACAGCGATTTTTCGCAATTGTACACATTGATCTTAATATTTACAATTAGCTTAAAATTTAAAAATGTATCAACACCAAAATAATTGACAATTTTTTTTTCTTCAAGTTATCACCATTTCTGTATTTGAAGTAATTTTATGTGCACAATATTCTGATAATAAAATGAATAATTTTCTTCTGCAATAATTGTAGAGCATACCTGAGCATGTCGTGCAGATATTGAACAAAATGAATAATAAAAAAGCTACATACAAATTTCCATCGGAATTATAAACTTTCGCCAGGACCCTACACTTCCGTTCCCCGGCTGCTTACGAGATGGCTCGCAAATCGTTCATCAAATGCTTACCACATGCTGATACTTTGAGAAAATGGAATTTTTAGAAGAATTATAAGCCGGGCATCTGGGCAGACGTTGTCGAGCATGTTTGCCAGCTTGTTGCAAACGAAGAAAAAAAGGTCGGAAACGAGTTTTCAATGTTACATTCGATGAAATGTACATTAAAACAAACGTATTTTACTGCACTAACTGACATGAATGGAAAGGTCCTCTCAATTTGGGCGGTCAAATCGACGACATTGATTCTGAGGATCAGTCTCAGAAAGTTTAGTTTCCATGGTAGTTGGCATCAACGGGTGTTTAAAAAAACCCGTTGCATATTACTTATGCAATTCTTTGACAGGTAAGGATAAATCAATCTGATTAAAAAAATTGTTGATTGAATTGTGTAAAAGCAATATAAAAGTTGTAAGCGTTACCTTCGACGGTGACGAGTCAAACCAAAGATCTTGCAAGCTTTTAGAAACAAATTTTAAGTATACGGATACCGAAAAATTCAGACCATATTTTCTTCACCCTGTGACTTACGATCCTGTGTACATATTTTTTGATGCGTGTCACAATACGTAACAGGTA
This sequence comes from Copidosoma aretas, assembly GCA_030522625.1. Classification (NCBI taxonomy): domain Eukaryota; kingdom Metazoa; phylum Arthropoda; class Insecta; order Hymenoptera; family Encyrtidae; genus Copidosoma; species Copidosoma aretas. The sequence goes on along the minus strand of JAPYYV010011295.1, from coordinate 15,836 downwards.
CGTCAACTTTCAAAACGAAAAGATGAAGGTATTTTTAGCAGCGCAAGTTTTAAGTTTCATCACGTCAGCTGCACTACATTTCCTCGAGTTTGACGTAAAAGATCCTACTTTTACAGGCACTTCGACAACATCGAAATTTTGTGGAATGTTTAATGACATATATATGACATTTTAAATACAAAACATAGATTCAGCAGTTCCTGGGCGCACGGCAATAACTGTTGAGGATTTAGATGATTTACAAAAAAAAATTGATGGTTTTACTAATTACATATGCGAACTGTTTGTTGATGTACCAATCAAAACCTGAAAATCTTAAGATAACAAACATATTGAGCAAACAAAATTTCCAAAAATGATACATAAATCCGTTCTTCTTTATGCAGGGATGAAAACAGGATTCTAAGGGTTAATAATTAGTCTGAAAAATTTTCACTCGCTGTGTAAAACACTTTTTGAAAATGACTTTTGTTCTCGTATGTGTTATCGTGCAAGCTATCTCAAGATCGAGTTGAGATGCTATTTGCCCTCATCAGAAGGATAAATGGATTTGCTCTGAACCCCACAACAGCTTAATGTCAGTCAGCCTTCAAGAAGCTACCTATTATTAATATGAACATTATGGTTTCTAGAAATGCCGATTGTCAACCGCAAGATAATACGGTAATGGTAGCATCAAATAAACAATATTCTTGTAATAATGGTGAAGTTGAGATTGTCAAAGAGTCTAAAAATTCAAAGCATGAAAATGTGCTATCGACTAAAGAGAAACTGAATAACAACAATCAAACTTCCTCTAAGCAATACAGTATCGCACTTTTACACATTAACAAATATTTCCACTTCAATTATAACATTATCTAACATGATTATTTTAAGAACAACTCTTGGATAGATACAGAGTATTTAGATCATGTCATTAAACATATTGCTGGCGCTGTCGTGTACTCTATTTAAAAAAAAAAACATTGTTTGAATTGTTTAAACATGTTGAATGGGCAGATCAATGAAAAATCAAACCTGACTGTGTTGAAAAATAGGGTTGGATTGAAATTTGCTTCAGAAGTCGTTGATTGGATATGTCGTTCAACAGAAAAGATAATTAGACAACATAAACATGCTTTACTATCTAAAGATATTAATTACAAAATCATAACTCACACATTAAAAATAATTATGTCACATCTTTTACATGACAAAGAGCACGCTTTCGATCAAGAACCGTTGTACGATCATCGTCAACAGTAACTATTCATGATTATACAAAACTATATTGATAAACGACTGAAACATGAGGCTGACAAGTTAAGTTACGTAAAATATAGAGTGAGAATAATGTATAACAAGCTTACAATTTTTAAGGGAGAATAAAATATTGTAATTTCACTGTGTGAAATTCACCAATAACCAGTAACCCAGCAAGCTTCACTTTTTTTAGCAACCCAAGCGAAAATTAGTTGAATGAGTATTTGAAAACGGCGGGCAGGACAGTTGGGACACTTAGGCTGGGCCGGTGACTGCTGGGGGTGAGACGCTGGTGATGGTAAGAATGATAATGATGGACGCAGCAAAACGTGGTGAATATAGCCGAATCGTAAGCTGTGACTAGCTTGCATAAATGCACGTTAGATAGAGGAACATGGGGTCGAATGGGCACAGCAGCTGGGATAAAGCTGGGGTGGATCTCAAAAATAAAGATATGTTTCGGGCTGATTATTTTTTAATATGCATCTATAGTATCAATACTTTCATTGTCTATACAAGCATATAAGAGAAGTAGCCCAGTTATTTGTTAATCAATGTAGTAATTATTGGTCGAAAAATAATCAATGGATCAAATTTTCAAGTTCTTGGCAAATTGAGAACAATTTAATTTACATGGTTTTTTATGATATCATTGGAAGGCTAAGGTCTTCAGCTTTCATTTCCTTTTTTTTGTATTCTCTAGGATGAATATTAAGAGAGTGATAGTTTAATGAATAACTGTATGATTCAGACATAACCTCTCTACTCGTCTTGCATTTACACATTATACATGTGCCATCACCGGTGCCCATCTGCGCCCCACACCCTGCCCACTTGTACCCTATGGTGGGGTACGAGCGGGTCATTTGGAACGTTCTTGTTTTCTTCCTCTCAAACTAAGAATAGCTATAATAATGATTGGAAAAGAATGACAAAGTATAATTGAGGTAATTATACATACTATTCCGTTTTTAAAATTATGATCAATTAAAATTTGTTGTGATAGTCGATCAAGGCCATAGAGGTGCCCATCGTACCCCACTTGCCCCCTACTGACGATCGTGGGCCCGCGGGTTCGTCTTCTTCTTTTCTCCCACCAATCTCGCTTAATTCGTCAGCCTTACCTTGCGTCTCGCGAACCCTGATTCCCTCCCGCGCGTCTCAACTCTGACACTGATTTTATGCTCGTCACACACACTCATATCGACACTTACTCTCGGCACACTACAAAACTCCTTTTCCTTCTCAATACTCAACATTAACGTACAACCAACTTTGCGAAACTCTAACGTTCAATACAAATTCCGCGACGCTATCATTACTCTGTACAATAATATTCCGCTCTTTCATGGCTGTCTTCTGCTTGGCTCTTGCTCCGTCTGTTAACGGTCACCGGCGTTCCCTATAGCGCTCCTTCTCGCTCTCGTACATGAAACATAAAACCGAAGACACGACGCGACTAGCCCGAGCGAATAACGTCGGAAATCTCCGAGCATGATTCTGGCGCCGGGAGGCTGGGGAGAGAAAAAGTGACTTCGTCACAAACGCTTCCGCTTACAGGCTGACCTTCTCTATCTATAATATCTCTATAATTTGAATACATGAATTCCCCCGCCCTCTTCCTGCCTTTTTTTTTTGTGTTTTCTCGGAATCCATACATGTCTACGCGAAAGTTTCAAAAAAAATTAAAAAAAAATCTTTATAAGAAAATAACTAGTAACAAGCCGGAGATTATTCTTTTTAATCCAAGAGAAAAAAAAAAATTCCTCGTAAAACTATGAAAAAAAAAAAAAATTATTTTCAATGTTTATCAGAATAATTTTGTCCTAAAAGTACATAAATAGGTGAAATAAAAAAATGTGTGTCTTTCTCTTTAAATAATAGAAGTATATAAATACCTCGTCTTGCTGGCATTTTTCGCACAATTGTTGTACACTAAGGGAAGTGGTATTGACAAATTTGTTATGACTACATTCAAAATTACTATATTTTTTGGGATAGCTGAGACATACTCGCCATATGATATTTACTATGCTACATAGTAAAACCAGATTATACCAAACTCGACTATGGCGCTGTGATGAAAATTTGCTTTCTTAGTAAATTTTATTATAATAGAAACAATTTTCATATTTATGAGATGAAAAAATTTACTTTTCTTTAATTTATGGGCAGATAATTAATTTAAGTGATTTAACGGATAACCGACGATACTACTACGTACTTTATTTATGGTTACATTAATTTAAATTTTTTTTATATGTAACCATGTATTTTACTAAGTCATGAACAATAAATGTTGAAAAATTGGCTCCGACCGGGACGTGAACCTCCAACCTGCAGCACGGGAGTCGGACGTCGTAGCCACTGGACTACGATGAATTGTGTCTTGTATTTCATCAATAGAATATATATTCTATCCTGTATATTGATATATCATTGTAACTGCTCACACTCCCACAAAGTGTATGAAAATTTCAAGGCTATTATCTTCTGGGTCTGGTAAAGATGAGGCCTCAAACAAAGTCAGCCCTGCCTTGGCTTACGTTGAATGTTTGGAACAAGAAAGTGTAGTGCTAGAACCGATGCGTTGGGATTTTTAATAAAAATATCCACACCTTCATAAGCTTGTCACTGTCAAACATGTTCTTAAAGTTGTTAAAAACTTGACCGACATATTAAAAGAAAAAAAACAAGATAATCAACGTCTAGGTCACATTTTTTTAAGTATGTATCATTTTTCGTCACCCGCTGGAATGGAAATAATTTAAAGCACCGATGTATTTTTTATTTTTAGGTACGTATAGCAGTACCTGAATCTTTGCATGCCATCCCTTCAGAGTCCAGACATTGCACTCACTGCTTTGGAATTAAACACTTTGGAAAGAGGACCAGCCCGTGAATCGTTGAGATAAATGTCGGGCAGTGTCACTTTGGGACAAGATCAACTCGGAACGATGATTCTACGAGCACTAGAATATTTTTCGAGACAAGTGTGGAAAGGTCTTCAGGCTATGTTTGGCGATAAAACGAAATGCCTCGAGATGTGCGTTGCAAGATCAAGGCAGTAAATACAATTGTTTGGCAGTAATAAAGGGAGCGTATCACCCCTACTAGACTTTGCCTCTTGCATCTCAGTTGCTGGAACAGCATCCATTTTTCGGCACACCGGGACCCAACGTTCTTTTGCCAGCATGGATCCTTTCAATAATGATTAGATCAGTTCTGAACAATGAAATTAGTTTTCCTCCACGTTCGGATGAATCACATATGTGAGCACGTTTAGTCTGCTTGTCCAAGCAACGTTTCTGATAAGTAGCACAGGTTGCATCAACGAACAATTGAGAAATAATGAAAAGAAGGACGATACCGATAATGCTCGAGAATTTTCAAACAAAATCATCACGGCAGTGGAACATGCGAGGACTGGTGGTAAAGTTTACACGCAACTCTTGGAAGCAGCAGCGATGGACTGAGATCAGTTGGCCGAGATGAATTATAGGATGAAGAGCGTTGCTCGATACTCGATTTGCAACCTTGTACGTTCACTGTTTGCCTCTACTGGGGATTATCGTTAATCAGATCACGCCAAAGAAGAACTCATCGCGCCATCATTATTCATTGAATTAAGTGTATTTCTATCACGACTAATGTATTTGCCTGTCTAAAATTTTTTGAGACGTGAATAATGAATAATTTTTCAGGCTTGTACAATTATTTATGGGCTAGAAGACCATCATGTACGTTAGCCTCAAGGCAGTAAACCACGATCCTCTCAACGCTAGCAATAGAACGCCAATTTCCATCGTAAACGGAATCTCCACTTCAAGATACTTTGAAGGTGTCACCTTTCTCGAAATCTCTGGTTCACCACTTGGGAGCCGTTGGTGAAACCAAGCCAACGGCTTTGACGAAAATGCTTGTACCTTTATTTATCAAGCCTCCTGTCAAAGGTGAAGAAACATGGTCCTGGCCTCCTTAAACTGCCAAGCCATCATCCAGAAACCAGTCAACGATTTTGATGCCGTGTTCCAATTTACAGGAGGATTCGTGTTTGGTATTCAAATTATTGTGGTCGATGCAATACGTGTAATATCTCTAGATGATAATCGTCGCATCATTCGCATTCGTAGGCATCGCATCGACGGCCAAGATTTTAAATCTCCGTGGTCCCAATGCCATAATAATTAAACTACGATACTCGGATCAAAAATCGACTTCGCACTGACAACTACAGCGCTCGTATTGCAACGCTTGCTCCGTTGATGTATCGATAGCTCGGCTCGTTGGTTCTCATATATGTGCAACCATCAGGCGTTAGACGATGCGTGCTTCATAGATTTGTGCAAGACTACGAAATTTTCCGTAACTTTGTAAATTTTGTTTATACCACAGTTACCAAGATTTTAATAAATTGCAATAAAATACGAAATTTTCCGTAACTTTATAAATTTTGTTTATACCACAGTTACCAAGATTTTACTAAATTGCAATAAAATATGTAGTAAATTGCCTTTTTTTAATACAAAATGTTTACTTGTGGTTTGTCTTGATTCAATTAAATTCAAAGAAATTGTTGAAATGTACGAAACATTTGCTAAAAAAAATCACTCGGGAAAAAAAAGTTCCAAAAATCTAACAAAATATTATTTTTTTCTTTGTCACCTTTATGTATACCAAACTAACAAAGCTTTTGTACAAATAAGTGACACTTGTGAAAAGGGGTTGGATTTATAGAACGATCTTTGTAAATTCTTTCTTATGCTACTTTCGAATTTTAAATACATTAAAATTAACTACGTAACAAATCGCCTCTTTCTTCGGTCCAAAAATGCTTACTTAAAATTTGTTTTGATTAAATCAAAAATTATCGACATGTCTCGTTATCCGCTGCAATAAATTATTAAGAAAAAAAAGTTCTAAAAATAAAACGAAACATTGTCATTTTATTTGTCTCCTTTATTTAAACAAAACTGAAAAAGCCCAGAGAAAAGTATAAGCTCTCACTATCTATTGCCATAGGTTTAAATGTCTCTGCATTCGAGTTTTGTATAATACTTAGGTACTGCAGGTTATACTCGACATTGTTATTATTGTCTAAAGCACAAAGCAAGACTCCAACTCAATTTTCAAATTTGACAGAGTAGTAAAATACATTTAAATATAAATTATACAGCCATCATCAAAAAGCATCAGTAGCTCCATCTTGTGTTCGCAAAACAAAAAATAATCACCTACTATCGGTACTGTCGGTAAAAATGCGGATAGTGGTCTATCTCTTTTAAGACTGCGATCACCACTCCGCACTTTATACCAAAAATATTGAATAAATGGGTGATATTTGAATTGCATAACATTATTGCGAGATGTGGTAAGGTCGCTGTGGCTTATTTATGGCCTAACAATGCTCAGTTTTTTTGTAAAACAGAACTGCAACGCCCTCCCATAGTTTGATTTTAAACTTATACATAGATATCAACATTTTATGATCAGAGCGACCTTCCAAATTAAATAATTAACTATTTCCCAAAGTTTTATGATATTTCTTTAAGTAATAAAAGAGAATTGTACGGAATACAAAATGACAACTTAGTCGGTATAACATGACCATCCGGACTCGCCTTCACCTGACAATAATATAGCTAGTGCTAAATATGTTGTTAAATTCTTTACATACCGAAGCTTGAAAAAAAATCAATAAATTACCTTAATCTTTTTCAATTTACATCTGATTTTTAATTTTTTGGGCTTATTGTCATCCTTGAAAAAATCCATTGGGAGTTACACTGAAAAAAAATTGCAAAAACTTGGACAGGTTCCCCAGAAAATTGAGTTGTTCATACAGAAATTCGAAAAATAAGTAAATAATTGATTTTTCTGGAGAACCTGTCCAATTTTATGCAATTTTTATCATTGAAAACTCCCAATAGATTCGTTTAAGGGAGAGAATAAGCCCAAAAAATTAAAATCAGATGTAAATGGAAAAAGATTAAGGTAATTTATTGATCTTTTTTCTAGCTTCGGTATGTGAAGGCTTTAACAACAATATTCCATAAAAAAATCGCATGATGTCTAGCACTAGCTATATTATTGTCAGGTTAAGGGACACTTCTCAAAACTTTAAATAAACATTTATGATAAAAAATTAAAAATATGTACTAGACATGGGTGATGAGCAACGTTAAGAAGTGATTTTATTCTATTCAAATACATCAGCAAAGATTCCATTATCACGAGAGAAATTTTCTTTATTGTACACAGCGGGATTAAATTCTTAATAAATGTAATGGAGCCAAGCATTATTACCTCACAACTGTTCGCAGAAGAGTAGATCGAGCTTCATTATGAAACGTTATGATTACAGAAGTTGGTGGCAGATCATCCCTCCACTGCTTTAATCGGCACCTGAAACAAAATAAAATTAGAATCGTTTGATATGTACATTTTTCAAATTTATTTTGTGCGTCACTCATAAGCACATAATAGTATTCCAAATATGATATTTACTTCTATGAGTAGTACTGCACAGGAATGAAGCAACAACAACCCTGGAAAATGGAGAAGGGGGTATCAATTCAACATTTGGTAACCCAACAACCCATAGGCTTTTATTTTGCTTACTCCGCTTGTTTGTTGGTGGCAGGATGGTACGTTATAATAAACGGAAAGTTTTGTCCCTGTTATACACACTTATTTAGTCTCGATGAAAATACAATGTTATGCAAAATAAGTAGTCCAGAAGCTGGGTACCAAAGTGTATAGATTTTATGTCCATTCGGTACCCAGGCTGATTTATATGTATTTTGGCACGGAGAATCCAAATTCCGATGGTACCAGCCCAAATTATTTGTTCCGTAATTGTTATAAACAATTTTAGTGCAAAAAAAACTTGTTTTTCTCAAATTACTTAAAAAATATTGGTATTGCAGAAAAAAAGTTTTAGAAAAAAGTTGTGAATTTTTTATTTCTACACAATTTTTTCTTATGTTTTTTCTCGAAAAACTGACATTTTCCGAGAAAATCGAGAGAAATTATACTGATCCGGAACCTGGGTAACAAAGTACATGCATTTTTATATCCATTCGGTACCTAGGCTGATTTATATGTATTTTGGCCCGGAGAATCCGAATTTTGATGGTGGCAGTCCAAATGGTTTGTCTCGTAATTGTTATAAACAGTTTTAGTACGAAAAAACTAGTTTTTTTCAAATAACTTTAAAAATATTAGTTTTTATAAAAAAAACGAAGAGTAAAAATTGTGTAAAATTAAAAAATTCACAACTTTCGTTTTAAACTTTTTTTGTAATACCAATATTTTTTAAGTTATATGAAAAAAACGAGTTTTTTTGCACTCAAATTGTATATCATAATTACGGGACAAATGATTTGGGCTGGTACCATGGAAATTCGGATTCACTATACCAAAATACATATAAATCGGCCTGGGTACTGAATGGACATAAAATCTATACACTTTGGTACCCAGCTTCCAGACTAAAAATAGCGCATGGAAATATTGTTTGTCGTTAATAACTAATGAATTCAATAATAATGGTTCTTAAATAAGACCCGGTCCATAAGTGCCATCAAGCAGTAGAAGTAACAAATGCGAGCAGAAGTCGCCCATATGTCTGCTCAAGCCTCGAACAGCTTGAAGTCCTTTTATACGCATCAACTTTACAAGTAATTAATATTTATGTTTATGTTTCATATGGGTACGCGGAACAGGTCATTTAATTACAAAGATGATTCATATCGAAAGATGATTCAATTAATATTTGAATGTGTTGTTTAGTAAGTACTGGAGTTTTTCTCTGGGCTGCCCAGACTAGGCATAGTTAAACTGAACATTTGTATATGATAGTTCAAAGGCTCTGCAGTGCAGAGTCTGCACTTCATACATTTGAAAAATTTTACATCTGTGTGAACATCATTAGTTCAACCAGAGAAACGGACGGATTGATTAAAAATAATCTTATGCAGCAACTGTTTAACATTCACTACATTCCTTTTTCATGTAGATGAAAATTCAAAAAGCAGAAATAGATTTCATAGTCGCTACACAAGATTATAATCTTAAAAATAACAAAATCTTGCACTGCAAAGTACTATTAATCTATACCAAGTTAAGAAGGAAAATGGAAAACCTATTACACCTAGAGAATTATACAAACATATTTGACACACTTCAATTAAAATAAAGTAGGAAATTGATCAAGCTTTCTACCTACTTCTGAATTCATTCAAAATAAATTTCGTGGATGGATCGAAATGTGAAACACAACTTCCACACTACTGAGAGTGGGACTGGTATGTTGACACTGATCTTTAGGTTTAATTCATCAAGGTGGTTCTTTCATGGAATGATTGTGAGCAGAAATAAACGAAACTTTACGGGATTGTTTATTGAGTTACACGTTACTCTCCCTAAAAATTAAAGATGAGGTCCACGAACGAAAACACGAAAAACAGCTTGGTGAAAATGACGAGTATCATATGAGCTCTTATGTAGGGCAGTATATTTTTGACGGTTTTCACAAAAATTAATTTACTTTCAACAAAACGAGATGAAAAACTTACGCAAGAGAGCTTATGCAGTTCTGAACCGACCGACATCTCAAAATGTATAGGTACACGGACTTAATCCAAAAATATCGATAGAAACACAGCACAGTAGATATGCTATGCCGGTACTGGCTCATGCCGGTACTGGCTCACCTACCTCCACCCAAGCCCCCATCAGCTCGTGCTAATTTTTATCCCCTCCAGCTCGTGTTGTTGGACAAGCAAATTTTTACCCCCACCAATGCACTCTGAAATCTTTAAGTTGGGGGTCTCGCGCGCACTCTGTGCACTCGACTCCGGCTCTGCGTCGGAGTCTCTCAAGAACAGGCGAGAGTCAAATTCCGCACAGGCTCTTTTATAAAACAGCCCTTGTAAGGACTGAAATATTTTAAACGTAGAAAATATAAGTCTAACTTTCTAGCGGCTTGATACATTTAGTCTTGTGCACTTTGAAATAGTGCTGTAAGTGTATAGGTATGCCAGGTCCCTGGTGGCACAGCCGGTGGCACGACTGACAGTCATCCGGGAGTCCGCGGTTCGAGACCGATGTCCGGGAAAATTTTTTCTTCGTTTATGACTTTATATCTTGACGTAAGCAAGTCATAAAATGACTCTTACAAATTTTTAAAGTACAATTTAAATTTTTAGAGAATAAAATAAAAAATTAGAACGAAAACTCAAAGATAGCTTTAAAAAGGGCCGATGACAAAGCGCGGACTCTGAGAAAACGCTTATTTGAAAAAACATTTTAAGTCCATGTAAATGACAAAGCATGGACTCAGAGAAAGGCTTCATTTAAAAAAAAAATTTCAAGTCCATGCAGATGGCGGCCCTGAAAAGAGCCGATGAAAAAGCGCGAAGAGAGGCCCCCACTGCGCGCGCATATCTACTCCGAACATTATCCCCACCACACCCGGTTCGGAGTAGCTACTCCAGAATCGATATAAGGGGGCTCTTTCGTGCAATCAGCCACATTTGACTTTGGGGGAGCGCCGGAGCAGAGCAGTGGTAGCAGCAGCGGTAGCAGCTGTAGACGAGCAGCACCAGCGGCACCGAGGGATACCACGCTCATGTGAGACTCCGCGCTCGGGAGAGCAGCGGCATCACGGCCTAAGTAGCCGCAATGGGTCCTGTAAGGACCACCAAAATAAAAATGTACTCACAATTTCATCAATAAAAAAAAATTGCAACATAATATGTACCTATCTCGTAACAGAATTAATGAATATTAAGAGTAATTTTCATCTACACAAAAAAAATTTTTAAGGGAAGGAAAGGGCCCCCTCCTCGCCCTTTACCTGTGAGGCTCAACCCGTTATCACAAAACTCTAGCCCCTTCATAATTCCTGTTTTCACAAGTTTATTCATTAAAAAATGTTTTTCATTTGTAAGATACATTATCAATTTTAGAAATCAGAAGTAAGCTTTAAAACTATTTGTTTAATGTTTTTACGTTTTGCAAAGCACATTGATAGTGAGCTGAAAAAATGTGGTTCGAGCAAAGTACTTTATCCTCCTCCTCGAGCAATGAATTTAGCCATGGACAGCCGCATTCCTTCAACTTGCGTATGTCTCTTTAAGAAAAACATATAGAATTATAATTTATTATATTTTCTTAGTTTATCAGAACACATACATGCAAGGTAAATCAGTCTCCAGCCACTTTATCTTTTCATGTCCCTTGACATACACTCTATCATTTTTTCGTACGATAAAGTATAAAATACGATGCAGGTCATCGTATTGAATATTGCCAGATCTCCGAAGTGAGCCGTGGAACTTAGTTTCAGGCCACCGAACCTGATATCGATCTTCTTTCGATAGTTTTATCCAAGGATACGGCGGCTTCAGTAAAAATACTAACTCTTCGGAACCCCTCAACATCTCTACAATAGCCAACTCCTTCAAAATGAATCTCTTCTTATAAGTGTTGAAGCTCTGCACGTTAATCACGAAATTTTAAATGCTGACTTATACGGTCAGACGACTAGAGAAAACAGTTCTGAATGAGCCCCTTTATATAATCCCTCCCCACCTTCGCGGCCACCGCAACCGCAGTTGCATCATCGACCAATCAGAACACTTTTACCCTCCTGCGCTACCTATAACCACATTCGCATGTATAAAAGAGGGCTCTTATCGAAGAGCAGTTCATTCTATTCTCGAGCAGAGGTCCGAATAGGACCGAACATGGATAATAGAAGTACTTGAAGTTATTCAATCTTGCTGCCGAATAGGCTAGTTAATTATGGCTTTTGCACAACAGTTCAAAGATTTAGCTAGTGCTTTACTGCAAGCATATAACAATGTGCAAAAACTTAAAAGTGAGATTGAGGCTGCTGCCCATATGCGAAAACTTTTGGACTATGGATATACTACTCTGCAAAGAGGTGATATTTTTAGTCGGCAAGTGAACTTAACAGTGGCAGAGAGACATAAATTTCAAGCTGCTATTGCCTTAGTGAAGACTGTTGTGCAACTGCTTCAGGACCGCTTGGAAGTTGTGGAATCGGTAAAAGTGTTTGAAAACGAGCAAGAAGATTTTGAAGCAGCCTCTAGTGATACTCAGGCAAAAGTCGCGATAGCAGCAGAAGTGTTTGAAAACGAACCAAGTGCATTTGTATCTGATGTTGTAGGCGCTGGTATATCTGCACCAGTAGAGAACTCTATCCGTTAAGATGATGTTAACAGTGCCTTTGAAAACCGTATCAAAACGGCAGTGATTTCAAATTTAAAACATTTAGATCTCCACAAGTTTCTGAACGATGCCAAACAGCAGTTCACTAAGAACGTACTGTCAACTCTCAAACAGCATCATAGTTTGAAGGTAAATACTATATTATCTGCTGAGTATGTGATTGTAAAAGATGGTGCAGAGAATGCTGAAGTTAAGTCTTTTAACACAAAATCAAAAGTTATGTTCTCGACTACAGACTTGAGTGAGTAGTTCGTGCTCAACGTTCAGCAACCAATTGAAAAAGATGTCGAAGAATTCCAAGAGACAGAATCCGGCTGGTCTTTGAGGTCTGTACTAAATATTGTCTTGAACAATAATAAATTTAATCCGATGAGAGGTAGTTCTTTCATCGACTTACTTGTTTACGTTAAGAAAAAAAAGCATGAGTGAATGTGATGAATAACGATGACCAGTGCTTTAAGTGGGCCGTGCAATCAGGATTATATTCAGTGGAAAAAAATTCAAGTCGTACCTCTAAAAGCATTTAATATGAAAACGAACTGAATTTTAAAATTATTGAATTTCCCGTTGATCCTAGACAGATTGAGAAGTTTAAAAAACAGAATGATGTTTCGGTAAATTTATACTTTTTAAAGAAGAAAGGTAATATCCATGATCTGTATCCTAGACATGTACCTGCACAGAAAAAGCATGAGCATGTGAATTTACTACATGTTGAAAGTTTTTATGTGGATGAAAGCGATGAAGATGAAGATGAAAATATAGAATATAAATAACACTACGTTTGGATAAAAAATCTATCCCGCCTCATACAAAAACACATGTCTTCTCGCGATCATAAGCCATTTATATGTGATACATATTTATATTTCTTTTGGACCGTTGAAAAATTAGAAGCACATGAATTGGATTGCAAAAATGATAGTCACTATAAAATAACGCTTCCTCGGAAGAATAACATTGATAATGTGCTAAAGTTTAAAAACTCAACACACAAGAATCGAGTGCCTTACGTAATTTACGCAGATTTCGAGCTTGTAGAAAGTAATCGCGCCTATCAGTAGCATAAAGCATTTAAAATTGGATTCTTCATAAAATGTAGTTATGATGATAGAAAATCCCAGTATAAGAGCTACAGGCAAATTGGAGAAGATAAGAAAACAGCAGCCAAGTGGTTTGTAAAAACTTCTACTCACTTTCCTTGGAATTTCAAAAGTCATATAAAAATCCAAGGTCAATGTTGAGCTTAACACTTGGGGAAAGAGTCGAGTTTGACAAAGCTACTCTCTGCCACATTTGCAATAAGCCATTCAACACGAAAGATAAGAAGATTCGAGACCACTGTCATCTTACAGGAAAGTGAGTACTAAGAGTATTTTTTTATGTGATCATGTTATTTTCATTAAACATGTATTATTTTCAGATATTGTTGCCCTGCGCATAATTTATTTAACCTAAACTATCAAGCCTCAAAAGTGATACCGGTGATTTTTCACAACTCAAGTGGTTATGGTTCACACTTATTCATGAAAAAGATAGCAACGTGCTTCCCCGGACGAGTGCAGCTTCTTCCGCAAACGAAAGAAAGATACACATCGTTCACGAAATTCGTTGAGGAAACTGACATAAACCTTCGCTTCATCGACTCCTTTAAATTTATGGCCACGTCTCTAGATAAACTATCATCATACCTGGAGAAATTTGAGATTTTAAAGCGAGTATTTGCTGAGGATGGTAAGTATACTATTGAGCAGATTGCTTTATTAAAGAGAAAGAGAGTGTTTTCATACGACTATGTCTCCTCATTTTGGAAGCTCGAAGAGGAGAATCTTCTTTCTCAAGATGATTCCTACAGCAGTTTATATGAGTCTTATATTACCGATGAAGAATACGAGCATGCTCAAAATGTTTGAAATGCATTTAACATCAAGAATCTTAGACAATATTATGACTTATATCTCAAGACAGATGTTCTTCCACTGCCCAAACTATTCGATAACTTCAGAAATAATTGTCTCGAATCATATAAGTTCGAGCCATCTTAGTTATCGAGCGGACTGTATGATGAGAGAGGGGGAGAGCGAAGCCGGATGAGCACAAAGCTCGTGGTAATTCCTGGTTGGGATAAGATCCTTAGATCCCGCAGGAAATGAGGAACGTACCAAAGAAAAGACTCTGACATTGACTTGACTAAAACTTTATTGACAGAAATAGAGCGGTCGCGAAAGAGCGACTATCTCTCTCGGCTGCGTGAGTCTGCTCGAGAGCGCCGACGTGTGGCTCGAGAGCATGCGGCAGCTAGACTAACTTTATATGCAGGCTACCTCGCAGGGCAGCAAAAAATTAAGATATATGTAATTGTATGTATGTGTTTATAAGTTCTTTCATTAGAAGTCAGAGAGAAAGCAGAAATAAACTTATGCTATGTACAGCATGGTAATATTAGAGAATATTCGAGAAGCTATAAGAGTCTTTCTCGCTCGGTAAGTCTTTGGCTTTGAAGGCATCATAACAATAACACTGACACTTTGAGCACTGCATTCTTAGAATTAAGTAAAGGAAGTAGATGTACAAGCGATAAGAATAAAATTAGAATAACATAAAAATATGTAAATTAAAGCTAGTTCAATCTTGAACATTCCGCCCGCCTATTTTGCGAATGTGGCGTGAGCGAAATAGGTTTTCTTTTTGCTCTGCACTGTACACTAGAAACTGCCACTAGATGAGAATATGATCAGAGATGTGTTGATGAAGATGAGGCTGGCACTTGTAGAGCACCTAAGAGCGCCCATCCGAAAAAGGTGCGTTGAGACATTGGAGTCCCTGGTTCCCCAATCCGTAGTCCTTCCTTTAGTATTTGAGGCAGGATATCGGCATCAAGCAACAGCTCGATTTCTGCTGGTCTTTCGCGGAAATCATCTGCCATGACCAAACTATGTAGATGTTGCCACAAATCACGAATTATGTGTTAGCCACTGGTGTACTTCGTGATGAGCGAAATGACTTGAGCGTTGAAATGTAATTTCATCTTGTCGTCAGTCTAAGGTGAAATCTTGAGGTTTGCAATTCCATGTACTGGAGGGCCGTTGAATCCGCCGACTCCCAGTAAACTATGATATTGCTGTTTGAAGTCGATGCCTGCTCTCGTTAACAGGCTTTTAGCTACACATGTCGTTTGCGAAGCGCTGTCGAGCAAGGCACGAGCCGTGTGTTTGCGTCCGTCGGGTCCCTGCAGCTGGACAAGTACTGTTGGCAGTAGCGTCGTGCACACATCAGAAGTCCCAGGAAGCTGTAGATTACAGTAGATCTGACTGCCTTTGCCATAGACA
>JAPYYV010011294.1:0-18088 GCA_030522625.1 Copidosoma aretas | reverse complement strand
CAACTGACGATAATTTACAACGATTATTTGGAAAATTAATAAATTACTGTTGTATGTAACAGGTTGAGAACAGCTGGGGGTGCTGAACTACCTTAAGGGAATTCAGTATATCATCGGATAATTGATTTTTGGAGTACGCCTCGGAAAGTGCACATTACAATGAAATGATGCATTTCTTTAAAATTATGTGAGAGTTCACTAATTCATAATACCATGCATTAATAGTAGTTTTCATCACAAATGTGCATCTCTCCAGGGCGGTCCCTGGGCCCGAGGACGCTTGCGAAGCAACGCCCGAGGAACTGTTATAGGACGGCCCTGGCCGAATGCACATGCGTGGAGAATGCTGTTTTTCCTACCGAGGGTGTACCAGGGTCTCAAAAGTGCCCGAGGTAGGAAAAATTATATTACAAATACATTAATTTATCCTCGCATGCATCAATGCAAACTGTTAGTGTATCTTAATTTTCAAGCAACTGCATTGACTCTTAATTAACTTGTGCACCAAAACGCTTTGAATGAAAAATTGACTTTTCAAGTGGTCGCATTAAGAGAAAATGCTGTATTTCTTGAAAATTATCGTATTGTACATTAATTTTTTGTTTGATATTACGTAACACATAATTCAGTGCAAAATTATTAAATTTAATGCATGAAAAGTGCATTCAATTTAATGCAAAGTTTAACGGTGCATTCCTTACGATCACATACTGAGATTCAACAATTATTATCTGTTAGAAAAAAAAAAAAAATTATTTATATACTGAATACATTATTGGAAAAAAAGAAGATAATTATCAGTGAGCGATAGTTTCAAATAATTTAATACTCGATCGCATCAGCTATTTCTATACGTTTGCTACGGGTTTGATGTTTTGACAAAGGTGAGTAAGCCAGCGGTAGTATCAGTTGAGAGCGATACCTACGCTGATTTTGGCAATCAGATAGAAAGCGCTGTACATAAGCTAGAATATATTTCTATGCTGTGTGACAGAGTGAGCCAGCATTGGAAGCTTAGCTGCACTGCTTTGAGTTTATCATTTTCGTAATAAGAGAGAGCAAGCGCGCGTAGATTAAACAAAGCCGGCAACTTGCATCACTTGATACGCGTACACATCCGCTATTCGCTTATATTTTACGCTGACATATTTTAATGCGTATTGATAAAAAAAGAGGCACGAATATTAGATATCATGTTACTCGTGCCGAACGTTGTACGCAACGCGCTGATGCTTTCCTCTGCAGGGCCAGCAGGGGTCTGATCAAGATCACCCAGGTGTTTCGATACGCAGCGCCAACAATCTCCGTGAGGTGGACGATTATTTGTCGTACATATACATATATTGCCAAACATTTGTAAACATCACGAAGTAATAATACTTTGTGGCAAACATGTTTGGCTGATTTCGCCGCAAGTTGCTCAAAACGACTCCAAAATGGCCTTCAAAAAATGTTAGTCGAAAAAATCTTTTTTCATAGCAATTCGATCTTAAATGCTATCCGCAACAAGTATCTAAAGCGATTCTACCACAAAGTTATTTGGTCAAAAGATATGCGGCATTTTGTAAAAGTGATATTTCGTCAATTTTGCAAAAAAACACGTATGCTTTTTGCACGTGTAGGTAAGCTGCTTGAATAGTTGGAGTGTTCATATTAAGCTTTAAAAAAAGCTGGGATCAAGCCCTATCGATTGAAAAAAAATTTGTTTCATTTACTGCTACCGATCTAAATTTACAGCGTTTTAAAGAAGAGCACCAAAAATCGCTAAAAATGAGATTTCGTTGATTTTTGTCTGAAATTCGTGATTTACTTTAAATCGCTATAACTTTCGATCGGGAGTATGAAATTCAATAAATCTTTTTTTATTAGATAGGGTTTCACTTTGGCTTTCATTTAAGCCGAAGTATGATCATCTAACATAGTATGCCGCTTTGCAAATAGCATCGAGAGTGATATTGATAATAATCGATATATCTCATGAAAAAAGGCTTTTTTGGTCAAACGCCGAGACACGTGTATAATATTATTGCCCAACGATGCTGTAAAAAAAATTCGGTGAGGATCCGTTGCCTTATATTGAAGTAATAACGGAGTTGGCTTTAGGGTTGACGGAAAGCCGGACGGAAAAGGACACGGCCGGAAAGGACATTTTGACTTTAAAAATCTCTCGTGGCTCGGTAATGCAACATTTGCTTTTATCCATACACAAGGTAGAAGATTCCAACGCATTCTATAAAAATATCTCGATTTCATACCTTGAAACAACCCACAAGTTGTGTGCCAGTGCGGACGGAAAAGGACTCGAATTTTTACGGTCGCATGATTCGGAAGTTCGAGCCCTCGTTGGCACGAGAGTTTTGTCCGCGGACTAATAACAGCACTGCCTATAGTTTACTAATACAGTGTAGTTTGGAAGTCCACCGTTACATAGCACCATTAAATCATGTAAGACTAGTTGCCAAAGCCTACAATGCGATGCACTACGTTCGTAGTTAAATTTTCATCTTATTTTGAATATATTATATCCTTATATACGCTCTAATCGACTGAGAGACACAGAGGGTTTCTTAGTCGCAGGGACGAAGCACAGAGGCAGTTGATAGTGCTGCCTCTGGGGCCGTTTTCTCTCCCTTTCTTTTCTCTCCCTTTCTTTTGCTAGCACATCACGAATTTTCAAAAAACCCCCCTAAAAACGTTGTTCATCATTGAATGTGAAAAATATTTAACCAGGTCGCTAAACGGATCTAACATGTGCAACATGCATAAATTGATGGTTTCATCCCCTAAAGGGAAAAAATATTTTTTCTTATCAAACTTAAGAAAATCATAACTTTTTTTAAAGTGATTTTAGGTAATTTCACAAGATACATTTTCTTCTTAAAATAAGTAAAAAATGAGAAAAAAAAATTTTCTGAAGCGAAATTATAGAATTTTTGTATCGTGACTAGCTCTCGAACTACTAGATTTCAAAATTGCAAAGATTCGTAACTTTTAAATAAAGCGATTTAAGAAAAATTGAGAAGAAAGCTTTTCTTTATAAAATAAGCAAAATTACAAGTTAAAAAATTATCCAAATCGAAATTCTTTAAAAATTTTATTTGTTTTAACAATTGCTTTTAACTCTTGGAGCATTCAATAAAACAGGATGAACATAAGTTTACTTGTTTCCAAACTTTATAACAAGACTCAACATCAAATTTTATGAGTGTGCTCCGAAATATAGAGATTTTCATTTTTATGCTTCAAATAAAAAAGTTTCTGGGATTTGCTTATATTGATGTTAATCTTCTATTAGTGGGTAATGGTTATTTTTTTTGTAAACTCATAAACGTAGTTACAAATTTCAATCATTCACATTGATTGCATTCTATTGAGATAATAATTACTCCGTTAAATATTCTCAACGAAATATTACGGAGGGAGGTGTTTACTGGAACGATATGATGTTTAATCTTACTTAATGGCTTTAATCATAAAATAGTTCCAGCACAACCGAATATGCCGCTGACAAGGCTAAATTATATTTTTTTTTTAGTATGATAATGAAAAATGTCCAATATCAGCTCACCTACCCAAGATTGTGAAAGGATTAAAGATATATCGTCGTGACTATGAAAAAATATATTGGATTCAAACGTCTTTATCAATGGCTTAGGAACAATGTAAGTACTATTTCATAATCATCGGGTTGTTATTAAATTGATTAAAAAAATCGTTTTTTTAAGATAACCGCTGCCTCCCAACAATTTAAAAATAGTTCTCTCATCACGTGAACTTTTGAGAAATTAAAAAAAGGCTGTGATTATGCGTACCGACCAATATCCCCAGAAATGACTTTGAATTCTCCGAGTACGAGCTCGCCAATAACTCGGTGACTAATTAGCATCTGAGGCGAATCAACGCTTATGATAATACATACCTAATCCAGGATTACGATAAGCCAAAGCTTGGGCCAGGCTGGGCTGCACTCGATGCGCCAGGTGGGGGTCACCGATGCTAGAGCTGAACGTCTGATGGGAGGACGGCCCATTGAATGCGAAGGCAGTCTGCGTCAGTCCGGGTCTAACGAAACTGAATGAGGCGTGCTGCTGGAGGCCACCGAGTACGTTGGAAGCTCTCACGCCGTTTGTTGGTGGCTCAGCCGTTGTTCGCTGGGTGATGCTCATCACAGCCATCAGCAGCCACAACAGAGTACTTCTCATCGACTGCTGATGTAATGATGGACAGAGTGATTATAAATGGCATGTTTGGTGCTAGGTGTTCGTGCCCTCTCCCTCTCTTATATTTATTTTTGTCGAATTGTAGGCTCATTTGGTGGTCTTTGGGGATTTTTCCTTTTTTAAAGGATTCATTGACACATGACTGAAGCTTTTCTCATTTGCTGCTTCATTGGCGAAGAGGGATCATTCGGCGGGTTTCTTCGGGTAACTGTGTTGATTATTATTGTTACTCCGTCTCACGGCGTTAAAATTGAAACTTTTTTCATGAAAAAAAAAAGATTTGTATGCTTGATGGAAATTTGTTCGCACGAAAGGAAAGTTCTTGGAAAAGGAATTTTTTCCAAAAGGAATCGCATTTTACATTTTTGGCATACAGGGGAGTTTTGGAATCTGAAAAATTTCCAATTTTTTTTTTCGAACTGAATACACATCAATTTTTTAATAGTTCTGGAGGAAAGGTACTTTCTATATCTTGGATGTCAATGGAATAAAAATTCAAAATTTGATAAAAATTATGTTCAAGCACATATGTTTCTATGTGTTAATATCTTGTTGTTAATGTACTATAGGTTATGAACTAAACACAGATTCTTCGAATAAAAAAAATAGTATATTTCGTACGAGTTCGGAAAGGCTTATATTCTGCACGAACCGAGAAGTTTACGGGCCGTAACGAGGTTCGTAAATAAGCCCGAGTTTCGAATACTATTTTTCCGTCTGATAACCCAAAATCAAGCGGTGAAAGTGCTATTTTGAGGTTAGAAGACGGAAAAGGTAATTTTCTATATACCCATAGAAACATTTAAACCTTCTTCTTCAGCATTATTTACACATTTATATCTTTTTTTTAGAAAAAAGGGGGTGAGGAAATATTTATATCATACTGGTTAAAAACAAATATATTGTAAAAAACCATCGTGAAATTTTTTTAAATATCTTGTATTAAATATGAACAATACATTTTACTAAAAAAAAAATTGAACATGAATAACGAGGGTGGTTCAGATATTTATTGGCCTAATTTATGAAAAAACATTTTTTCAATCTAAAGAAAAAACCAATGCCAATTTATTGGCACAAATCTTCCTCATTCACATGTTCTACTTATTTTTCACACACACCTATATCAATTTTCTTTTTTTCTTGATCAAAATCGTTTTATTTTGGTAAATTTCATCATATTCACAATTTTCTACTGCAAAATATTCTAAAACCACATTTAGTAAAGAAAAAATTCAAAAAATCGCTTTTCCGAAATCATAAAATTGAAATAAAAAAAATGGATAAAAAAAAAAATTATTTTTCAGCGGTGGTAGGTATCTAAAAAGAAAAAAAAATTAGCCTGGTTGGGTTAAAATTGGTCGAAGAAATCCTGAGATATATCTAATTATATCAGCACTATTTAGCAAATTTTATGATCATCAATATTTTCTACCACGAAATATCGTTAAAAAAAGGTTTTATAGTGAAAAAATTACTTTTTTGAAATAATCGATTTTTCAAAATTGATATAATCGGAAAAAAAAGAGTCGATAAAATAAAAATTTTATTTCTAAGCGGTGATGGTTATCCAAAAACAACAAAACAAACTTTGTTGTGTCAAAGTCGGTCAAGGGAATCCTGAGATATTCCTGATTATATCCATAATCTCGTACGCCCACACACACCCTCATCAATTTTTTTTTGTTCATCCAAAAACTTCATTTTATAGCAAAATTTATGGTCTTTAAGATTTTCTACTGCAAAATATACTGACACAACGTTCGATACGGACGTAATCCACTTTTTTATCAAAATCGAATTTCAAAAAACGATAAAATTGAAATAAAATAAAAAAATCGATAAAACAAAACATTTTTTGTCAGCGCTAATAGGCACACACGGACGGATATTTTCCTAAAATAGTGTATTTAGATTCTAAACTTTATAAAATGTAGTTATAGCATGTTTTCTCGACATGTAATTTTTCCTCTACAACAAAGCTTCTTCTATGAGGAAGCCATACATTTTTTTTTTTTTTTTTTTTTTTTTTTTTCTTTTTTCAACTAATTAAATTTTTACCGATAAATTCCGTAACCATCCGACATTTAAACATTCTTGAATAAATATGAGTCTTGTTTAAAAAAAAAAAAAAAAAACGGGGGTCCTTAAGACCATTTATTTTGTCATTAAAAAGTTCTAAGATGCAGCCTTCGTCCATTATGAAATACATACCCTTACCGGTGAATTTACGCAACGCTGTAGATATTTAAATAAATTTTTTTAATGTCACTAGTTGCAGTATTTCTTTGTCGTTATGAGCCCTCATTACCTAAAATCGATAAAGGAGCGCATTTAAATCCTGCAGTTCAACGTTATACTTCATTAAGAATCGAGTCTTTATTCTATCTCCGATGGTAGAAAGTGCACAATAACAATAAACTTTTTGCCAGCAAGGGCTTTAACTTCATCCAATTTGGCAGTAACCGTAAAAACTTCTTTGTTCACTCGACCATGACAAACAAGGTGCTCAATATTGACGTTGCAACATCTAAAGAATGGTAGGATTAATAGTAATGCTGCTACCTTTTTTTGCAGTCCGAGACATAATATTGATTTAAAATAATAATCAGACACATGTACAGACATAGAAAAACACACAGATCAGTATTAAATTATTGAAAAACTATGAAAATATATCTCGGTTAAGGTTTGCAACAGGACCTTTCTACTTTCTAGGCGGAGTGCAGAGTGCGTTAACTGATTTTTCTATCAAGGCCATAATATTTTGCTATATGTATATATACAATCACACATTGAGAAAACATGTTATTTATAAATAAGTTTTATGAAGTTTAGAATCGAAATACACTATCTGGGGAAAATGTCCGTCAGGTGTGTGTGTGTGTGTGTGTGTGTGTGTGTGTGTGTGTGTGTGTGTACGCGCGCGTGTGTATGAGTTTCATCAGTTGTATGGTTGTATCTCAGGATTTCCTCGACCGATTTTGACCAAACAAGAAGTATTTTTTTTTTTCCGAAAACAAAAAAAAATATAGTTTTAACGGTTTTTTTTTTTTTTTTTTTTTTTTCTTTCTTTTTAATTATATCGATTTTGGAAACTCGTTTTTTTTGAAAAAAATGGATTTTTTCGGAATAAAACATTGTTTATGAATATTTTGTAGAAGAAAATCTTAAAGATCATGAAATTTTCTGTAACAAATGTGAATGAGGACTGAGGAGGCTTTGTGCCAATAAATTGGCAGCGATTTTTTTCATCGTTTTTGTCATAGACGATTATTTTAGCGCACATTTATATATGTATGAGAATATCATACATGACAAGAGATTATCATGTCTTACTATGCTAATGCCATTAGTGTATCAGGCCAAGACTTTTCGAACTGCCCTCTGATTTATTCAAATACTTTACTTAAAAAGCAGCTAAAATCATTGGTAAGTTTCCTTTGTCTTGAACAGGTGGATCAGCTTAAGTCTCAAAAGTCAAAAGTACTTTTCAACCTCGATCTTTCGGCTACATATATACACTTTTATTACTAAATTACAATCGATACTCGAATTATATCAGATTAAATCTGCCTGTAACTTGGTTTTTGTGTATGTTTTAGATAATGCACATTAGAGGATGAAAATAAAATACCATTTTGACTCGGGGAAGGCAAGTGTCATTTAAATCAGCTCGGTAGCTTCCCCGTAACACGCGTGTACAGACAGATATGCAAAAAACCCCTACGATTTCATTATATGATTTTGCATTTATTTTACAGGCTCATAGAGGTCTTTTAAAGGTTTCTATAAGGGCTGTACATGTTATTGTATACTTAGTGAAGAATATAGGATAATTATCGAAAATTTATAGTGAACTTACCATTCTGCACAGTAAACTGGATATTTGATGCCAGAATGGAAGAAATTACTGTTTAAACAGTAAAAATTATAGAGCTGACAATGCTGCTGGCATGGTGAAATTTACTAACTTCGCTTAAAAATCGTAGGTATATCTTATGAGGTTGGTTAATTTTACCATATCAGCCTTATTATTTTTATTGTTATAACTATAATTTTTACTGTTCGATAGTAATTTTCTCTATTTTGGCTACATAAATTCGGTTTACTATGAGAAATGTTAATTGTTACTGCAATTCATCGATATTTTTTAGAATTTTTTTATCTCAGTTTATATAATATTTGCTATCATAGGCTATCATAGGCTACAGAAAAACAAACTAGCGAACAGCGATTAAAAGCCCCAGTAAAATTGATTTCACAGAGTTGCTAGGCTGTTGACTGACCGCAAATTAAACTTTGTTTGTGGGAGTGTAAAACCCACGTTGCTTCAAAGCCCGACGCCCTGGACTGTTTGGATACTGTGGCTACTATTTTTATCATGTTTGCACACCATATACGTGTATGGTTTTGAATTTTCTTTGAGCTTTTAAAATAAATAAGGTGGTATCAGTTGACTTTAAGAAATTGTGTCATTAAAATTTATTTCGATGATCATAAATCAGTGTTTATTATGTATGTACAATATTTACATGAGTATTTGTCCATATTTTACTGACCGGGCCTAATAGTACGTTCTTTTTAAATGTTGTAAGATTTTTGTTTGTAAATAATTATTGTGGATGAAAAGTTCACATATTGAACAATTTTAAATATTGAAATATACTGAAATCCTTATTGCAAAAGATAAATGTCAGATTTCAATATTTTTTCGTTGAAGAATAGTTACTTAAACATTTATAATAGCATGAATAGAATAAGTGTTTGAGTTTGTAAAAAAATCACGCTTTTGCATGTAATAAGAGGCACCGCTGATTATACATCACCAGAAAAAAAAAGTTTCGACGGCAAAAATACGTCTAACAAATGTGTCTTTTTTTTTGAAATTTCCAAGTTTCAGGCTTGATACATTATTCTAAAATGCCAATCAAAAGAAATAGTTGCGATAGAAAATTTTTTGACCAGTATAAAATTATTTTCTTCCCTTGGACCATAAAGTAAACGTTTTAGGATAAAATATTTAAAGGTTTATTTTTAAAATATTCATAAATTTTGCGTACAAAAATTTTTTATTATATATCAAATAAAAAAAGTAGATGTCTTAAAACGACATTTTTATTGTAAATATTAAATATGAATGGTTATTAACATTTTATACAGTCAAAAATTCTCTGTATGTGAATCATATGATACGATAAAATTGATTCTCATCATTGTTTAAAATTATATACTACTTTGAAAAGTCTACTTAACGAACTCAGCTTCTAAAATCAATGCGTAAACAGAATGTATATTGAAAATCTTTTCCAAGATATCTCTTAAAAAAAGTTTAATTATGTTTTTTTTTTTTTTTTTTTTTTATGAAGTCTGTGAAGGATACTGAATTTCGCATCTTCTGGTCATTTTATCAAATCAATGAAAATCATACAAATCATACATAAATCAAACTATCGTATTCGTGTAAACATAATAATTTTTATGGCAAATGATAAGCTAACAATCAAGTAATCAATATTAAACAATCTAAAAACCATAAAAATCCGAATCATACCGTAAATACATTGCACCGCATTACACTTATTTTTGCCATTAATTGATATTACAAGTCAGAAAGAAAAGAAACTAGACACGAATACCCCATGAAGGCACGGCGAAAGAGAAAGTTCAACACTGCTCATGACGTGCCACGACAAGCTCGTCGGAAGAAAATCGAAAACAGAATCGAATTAGGTATTCTCCTGGGTAATCGCGACCCGATGCCTACACGTCTTTAACCGTGCGTGAAATGACAAGGACATTGAAACATATCTAATGTCTGCATGTATAGAAGAAAGTGACTTATCGGCTTTAATATGTATACGTGATCCCGCAAGGGATCAGATAATACAAGTTCCTATTTTCTTTTGATACAGCTTTTTGTTCCATCACTAAGATGTCATTTTTATATTCCTATAGCAAAGTTAGGGCGCTAGTTTTCTCAAAGACTTTTTTTTTGCTTCCGCGTGATAATCTACATGCAAATTCGTTTTTGGTTCCTCGTATACAGAAAGCTTTGTTATGAACGAAAAATCACATATTGAGAAAACACGTTTTATGAAGTTTAAAATCAAAATACATCATTTTTGGAAAATGTCTGTCTGTGTGTCTGTCTGTGTGTGTGTTTGTGTGTGTATGTACGTATGTATGTAATCAGTTGTATCTCAGGATTCCTTCAACCGATATTGATCCAACAAGGATTATTTTTTTGTTTTTGGATTCTTATCACCGCTGAAACAAAATTAGAGTTTTGCTGCATATATATTTTTTTATTTTTATTTTATCGATTTTTCCAAATCAATTTTTTTGGAAAAGTTGATTTTTAAGATATTTATTGTTATTTGAGGATATTTTACGATAGAAAGTCTAAAAGATCAGTAAGTTTCATACAAAAAAACGTATTTGAATGAAAATAAAAAATTTGAGTAGCTGGGTGTGCTTGGGTGTAAATAAGGAATGTTTGTAATCAGTCATATCTCAGGATTACTTTGGCCCATTTTTATCGTTGTTTTAGGATATTTCACGATATATATTCTGTTAGTTTATTAAATAAATGAAATATTATTTTACGAAAAAAAAAATTGAAATAAAATTTTTGTTTTTAAGCAGTAATAGGTATCCAAATTCAAATAAAATAAGCCTTGATTAATCAACAGATCTACAGGTTATTTGAAAAATTGGCGAATGAAAGATATTATTTTACAATATTTTATGGTAAATATATTTCCTACGTATATTGAATAACTAATTTTGAAATAATCTTTGTTCAATATACTTTCCTCGTAGAAAACAGATAAAATGAAGCAACAAAAATAACAATATGTACAATATTTATTTAAAAACTTATATGAAATAGTACAATGTTATTTATTTAAAATACTATTCACACCATCTTTGCTTATATACTTTGAAGTTAAAAAAAGTATGCATACTATTTAGTTATTGTTTACAGTTAAAAATCATCATTTTTATTTTTCACATAAATTAAATTTGTAATGTGTAAAAAATTAAATTTAATGTGTAAAAAAGGAGAAGAACATGTGAATAAGGAAGCTTTGTGCCAATAAATTGGCAGCGGTTTTTTCATTTATTTTCGCATTTTGCTTTCAAGTGTTTGACAAGGCTTCACCAATTGAACGAGATAACTTCTGAAGCATTTTAATGCTTATAATGTTCGATTGTTCAATAGTAGAAGTTTATTTCATGTGAGTTTTTTCACGGCCTTTTATCGACATTACTTCAAGCGTTAAAACTCATGCAGCTCGGCGTTGTGAACATTTTATAACTTTCAGGCTGCTGAATAATTAACATTTGTTCAAAATTCTTCCGATTAAAAACCAAATGGTAAAAGATTAAAGTTTTTTTTTTATTCATTAGAGCCGTATTATTTTTATTATCTTTTTAAGCAAGCAAGGCTTTTTAAATTTTTGGCATCGATTTGAATTTAATTATTTTCTCTTTTCTAAACGAAAACATTGCTTTTGATAGAACGTACTTTAATTTATATCCCAGTGACTGCAACAGTTAATAAATAATACTTGAACTCTTGAAGTTTGTATCACGAAATAAATTAATTAAAGAATATCAAAATAGGATCTACTTATTTCGATCAATCAAAATAGGATCTACTTATTTACAGATAAAATTTTTTTTGTGAATTGCTGTTCCAATACTAGTAAAATTGGTAATATATTTCATCTGCCGTGCACCAGTACGCTATTAATTTTTATTAATTTGAAATTATTGAAGGGGAAAGTTAAATTAAATAAAAGTTGCAAATCAACTAAAAAGGCTAGACACACCGCTAACCATTAACATCTTTATAATTGGTGTCAACAGTAATTTTGTACAAATTTATGGAAAAAAAATTCTCTGAAAATCCTTCTATCACCGGTACTTTTACCGGTATCGCATTCCAGATGTGTCACGTAAGTAAAAAAAAAATTCAGGAATAATTAGTAAGGAAATGATCAGGCAGTGTTTTAAATAATTGATGTTCATCCGAAAAAAACCAAATATATCAATAACTCAAGAATAATATGCCCAATATTATATATTATTATCATCACATCTTTTGCTTTTTTCTTAGTCTTAGAATTCGACATTCCGAAGCATCATGAAAATCCGTGACTCGGTTACCGGACAAGTTCTTCGCTAATATTAAGGCAATTTATTTTCAATAAATTTGTGATTGGTAGTAAAAGTTTTGTAAATTCTCTTTTTCACACCCTAAATTTCCGATATGCGAAGACTTCAGGGCAGCGCTGTTTAATCGCGTAATCCACCAAAACTTCTTTTCTACACCTTTTTTGGTTTCCCGACAGAGCAAAAATGTTTTACGTACCATTCTTACAGTCCTTATTCACAATATTCAAAACCGATATTCCTCTTGGACAGCTTTGATTGAATAAATATTTTTATCGACTTTTCCCGCAACAGTTTCACACACACACACCTGCAGAAAAGTACTCGATTGCCACGGCGTGCTTTTGACAGAGCTGGTTTAAAATATCAAATCAAATACGACTTTTTCACGTTGTACGTGAAAAATATATTCATTTAAAAATAATTGTTCCAATATCGATGCGTCAAAACAAACACTGTAGAGCGCAAAGAAGGTACTTATATCTTGTGCGTATGGTATAGCACCGTCTGCAACGAAAGTCGAAGCTCAATTCGGATAGTCGGCCTCGTCGTGGGGCGTTAAATATGAGAAGCGGAAGGCCGCGCTTTCGGGGGGAAACACTTCGGGCCTACGTGTTCCGAATGCATCAATTCTTTTTGCCCCCTTCTGTGTGGCTTGTGCTCTCCTCTTCCTTTCTCTAGTGGAGCTATCGCTCTTTTCTGTCTCTCCTGTTGGCACACACGACTTTCGCCGTTCCGCTCTTTGTATGCGTGTACGCGCGTGCATGAGCTACCGTGAAATTTTGCGCGTGTCGAGAACAAAAAAGGATTTATGACTGGTTTTTTCCTTCTTTCCCATTGCGAGTGTTACACTTTTGTTTCGTAACGATTTATTCGATTTGCCCTTTATGCACTGGATTATTTTGCCACTTGCTTAGATAAACGGCAATAAATGCCAAAGAGACGAGGCTTGTGGAATGCTATGATATTTTAGTATTTTCAATGCGGGTAACTAATGGTGGGTAAAAATTGTGAATTATTCGTATATGTAACTATCGTGCAATAAGTACGTTTACCTGAAAATTAAAAAAAAAAAATTATGAGTCATATTGAACACGAAATTTTTTGGTATTTCTCAATTCATGTATTTTTTTAGAGCAAGTAAATTTATTAAAATACAGATTTAGAGAAATAATAGAAAAATAGTGATTTTAATTTGTTGATTTTAGAATATCTTTTCGAAAAATGCTACTTATTTGATTTGATCTAAAAATCATGAAAAAAAAAAATTCGTAATTCAATTTTCTTTAACACATAATTAGTTGTTGGAGCATGAATTTATTGTTGTATGTTGTATTTTGTATGTGTATAATTTGCTGCATGAAACCTTGTACTTTTTGGTTTTAATTATTTATCTTGATTGACTATGTTTAAATTTAAGTATTTAGAGGGGTGGTTGCATGTTGTTAAATAGACATGTAGCTTATTCTTAATATCACATAATAGCTTATGAGGGCATTAGTGTGATGCCGAAATATTGATTGTATAAATGTGTAAATAAATTTATGCTCCAACAACTAATGTGTTGGAGTAAATTTATCCAAGACAAGGGAGAAAGTGCCAAGGAGACATTTAGTTTGCAATCAATGATGAAGGAGGTTCGGGAGTTTTTGAGGAGATGTATTCACTCGATGAAAAAAATTAATGATGTACTCGAACATGCTCAGGTACGCATGAATTTTTAAATATTTTTTACCAGCTGAATTATTGAGAAAAAAATTCTTGAAATCGCACTATTTAACATTGCTTTTGTGAGCATAAGTGATAATTTAGTCTTAGATGCACAAATTTGTAGACTAGAGATTTATTCATGATGAAAAAAAAGTTTGAATGGATAGCTTAACTCTTAAGGAAGAAACTCGTATAAAAAAGAACATTTGTTATCAGGTATTTAGAAGAAATATCAATGCAAACGTAAACAAAGTCGCGAAAGGCTCCTATACCAAATACATGGGAGACAAGCGAGTATCGTCTGTTGTCCGATGATCTTTTTAAACGGTGCAAGATTTTTTTGATGAAATTGCTTCTAGAAGTCGTTAAACTGAAAATTATGATCCGATACTTTGTACAGCCCTTCTCAAGATACTAAAGTTTGATGCCGTGCATTTCTGAAAATTCATAACGCACTTATATGTTAGCAGAAGGTGAGATTTTCCGTAATTTTTTTAAAGTTATTTTGTATCTCGCTAACAACGTGTTTTCGAGTTTTTTTATTTCTACTATCGGAAAGTAGTTGTTTTTTAGATCGTACTGTAATTTTTTTAAAACAGTTTATTACTGAATCATTAAGTATCGGCGAGTTAAACACAAATGAATTTTTCATGATAGAGTGAGCAGACGCTTTGGCTCACCCCTCTGTTCGCCCACCGGAAAAACTCCCAGACCCCCTTAAAGTTGAGGGGTTAGCGCGCAGGCGGCGAATTCGATACGAAGTAACTGTTTTAATTTTTTAATTTTATTCGAATACCTTATATATCTTTTATGTGAAAATTATTCTTAATTTATCGTCTGAAGTCGGCTAAGAATTGTTCATTTGCTCTTTCTGTGATTATCGGACGGCTCTAAGCAATGAAAATTATTTTCAATTAACTAAAAATCGTTTTACAACTAACGTTAATATAATTTTTAGAGTACGTAATACAATTTTTTATAAACGCAATCAAAAACTATTTCTGTGTCATTCTTATTGAAGAAGAAAGTAAAGGTAAAAGACTGGGGTACAAAAGTCCAGACGGCGATTGACATTTACTTCCTTCGCTTACCGAGCCGTGTATGTTACATTTCATATTAGAGAGCAGTGTTTTCAGTTACGCGAAGGTATGTACGTTTGATGTGTAATCGGAATAAAAGACATTATGTCCCGCACACACGTACAAAGATACCGGAAACAGTGAAAGTAAATTTCGTTTGTAAGTTATACAAATCTTCTTCATTATTACTTATACTTATGCCTTCGCACACATCTATACATGTTATTTAATATTATAACACAAATACATAAATAAGCAATGTAAATATTAATAAATTAGGAACAATTATAAATTTCAGGAGTAAAATAAACTAACTTTTATGAAAAATGGAAATTACAAAGTTTGAAAATTGTGATAATCGTTTTTATTATTTTTCATTGAATTAAATATTATAAAAAAATACCAAAATTTTAACTACTATGATATTAAATCATCATCATTAAATTAAACTATCGATATAGTCACCTCACTACTTTGACTTTCAATTAGAGATACAATCGGTTTATAATAAGAAAAATATGAAATATATATCGATGATTCAATCCTGTGTAGATAATCGAGCAAATACTGCATCAATTGTCGTTCTATACTTAGTGGTTGGTCACAAATGATTATAGTCATTGATAAATGTAATTTGTTCCTTCTTTATAACATCGTATAGGTGCCATGTATTTTTTTTCCATTTTTACAACTGGATAATACATACAAATATTATATTTTAATAACTAACTAAATGAATTACAATCACTCACACTAAATATTATTTAGAAATATTTTTGTCTTCCACAAATAATATTTTTTTTTAGGTTTACTCTTGAGATATAATATTAGGTTCTACTTTAATGTTAGGCTTACTTTTATTTCAGATTTAATAAAAAGTAATTAGTTAGCAACTCAAATAATCTTAAAATATTTTTTCCTACCTCAGACCTTTTTGGAACCCTGGTACACCCTCGGTAGAAAAAATAGCGTTCGTAAGTCGATCGTAAAGACTTCTTTACGAACCTCGTTACGTCCCTCGCCTACGGCTCGTGCCGTAAACCTCTCGGTCCGCAAATTAAAGCCTTTCCAATCTCGTACGAAAACTACTATTACATAATAGTGGGTGAGAAATAGGTATTTCTCGCACTGTTTTCAGTGTGGAAAATCCGATTCCCTTATAAACACTGTGCGAGAAAATTTTCACGTGTTTACTCGATGAATGACGAGATCACGCAGTATACATATACAAAGAATCTGGTAAGCTGGGCAGCTCATTGCGCAGTATAGAATGCGCAGTTCAATGACTCACTCAGCTGGCTATGCTGTCTCTGTGACTCAGCCCACAGAATTCTGCACATAATGTTAATTGCGCGATTTGCGCGCATACTGTCGCGTAGTGTGATCTAGTCATTCGTCGAGCGAACATGTATTATTCTGAGCAGTGAACAATCAACAACAGAGTTAGAAATAAGAAGATTATGTTTCGTAAGATAGACTTATCTTTCACTGGAAACTCACATGCAGTAGTTTTTAATAACGTATACGTATATAATGTAATTATATAAGATAAGAAGTAATACAAATAACACAATAATTTCACTTCTTTACATATACATAAACCATTTCACGAAAAACAGGATATTTTAGGGTGTGAAAAAGGATTTTGATAATTGAGTGTTTAGAATTTATTTATTATTTTTTCTATGATATGTAAGGTCCAAAGTAGCTGGAAACATTTGCTTGGCTCTATTGTCATTTTTGGGAAAAACATGTTAATTTAAATGGGTTTTTTAAAAAAAACTTCAAAAAAGCATTACGGTAATGACAGGTCTGTAAGTAGATATACTAGTTAGTACACAAATTTCACTATAGTCGGACATATATACGTTGAGCGGGAAATTCAAAAATTTATTTCCTATTAGCCAGTTCCAATAACCTAACCTCTCTCATTGGTGGGTTTGTGTGAAATATAATATACATGAGAACTTTTTGTTATTCTAATATTATAGTATTATATAAAACAACATGATTGAATTTCACAGTGTCCTAAGATGGTAATGATGTGTTGATAAAAAATTGACGAACTTAAGAGAGTTCACCTCTTGGGCACCGTAACAACAAGTGTCGGAGCCCAGTACAAATGACAAGTAGAACTACTAAAAAAAACTTTATTATTCAGCACATTGATAAACTCGCATTTGTATTATGTTCTTTAAATGAAAAAGATTGTTGTGATTTCGTGTAGTAAACAAAAAAAGAAGTGATTTATCAATGTAAACTGTAAAAAGGACACCGCGAGATCAATGCCTAAAAGGACGGCTCCTAACCTAACTTGTATACATAGTAATACTTCAAAGCAGGCTTTCTTCTTAAACTTTACAAAATTCTTATAATTGCTCTTCTACAAGACTCTGAATCACTCTAAGAAAAGTTAGGTGTGTTCTTACGCAAGCACTAAACACATAGTTTTAATCATTCCAAAATCTTATTATTTTAAATACATAAAAAAAAAAATTGTGAATGTCATGACAGACCTGTATTTTGAAGTTTCCCATAAGAGTATGTGGTAATTTGAACCCTCGATTTCTTTGCTCATAGGCTCTGAATAGCTCTGAAACTCTGAGGATCGTCTTCTACGATTGTAAATAGTATGTTTATATAGTTTTATCAAAATCTGATTATTTTCATTTTGGGGGGGGGGGGTGAACTCCCTTAAGGAGGCTCACACCTAATATATGTATAGCTCATATTTTGATACGTTATTATAAATATTTATTAGAAGTTATAACAAGTTTCACTTAAACTGACAATAACATAGCTAATGTTAAAAATCGTGCGATTTTCATCATAAAATTTTGTTGTCAAATTTTTCAGATACCGAGGATTGAAAAAAAATTTAACAAATTAACTTAA
>JAPYYV010011293.1:0-26354 GCA_030522625.1 Copidosoma aretas | reverse complement strand
ACGCCCGAGGGACTGTTGTGATCGCCCTGGTTGGATGCGCACCAGGTGCGAACGCTATTTTTCCTACCGAGGGCGCAGTAAACGACCAAAGGTGACCAAGAACGCCCCGAGGTAGGAAAATACTATTACACTATACATTGACTATATAAGTATATATGTAGTAGAATCTCAAGACGAATGGTGAGACTCGAACGATTATCGATACACTAAAGTTGCTTAACTTCAAAAATTTGGAAAGAATAAGAAGCAATAAAAATCAAATAATTTATTCATAGAACATCGTATGAATGAACCAATACTAAAAAAAGGGTGGGGCTCTCTCTCTCTCTCTTTCTATTTTCCAATGCCTTTGAGTACGGTAAGATAATGTAAAACTTTGCTTTTAAAATTTTGAAAAAACTTATTGAATTAGGTGAATACTTAATAACAGATGAAAATAATAAATCAAATGTTTAAAAACATATTAATTGATAAGCAGCGAATGAAAATTATAATGAGCAATAAGTTAGGAACCACAATTTAAGAGGAAGTGACAGATTACGCCCTGCAACGATAGCTCGTGGCTAAATGAATACGGTGCTTGGCTCGTTTGCAAGTGGTCGTCAGTTCAAATCTGATTGAAAGTGGTGTTTTATTTTTCCTTGTTAGTAATTTGAAATTCACTTCTGTTACATATTTCAGAGAAAAAGACAGGAAGAGAGAAAGAGAATGTTGACATTATTGATTTACTTCCCTGCATAACGTGCCTACAGAAGTATAACTTCAAAAAACCCGTTGAAATCGAGTAATATGTGACGGAGATATGGTAAATTTTTTTCGACCCCCAATTTATAGTGGCTCAATCAATTTTAAAATAACTGTTTGGCTTAGATGACTGTATACATCACCTGCAGTCCATAAAACCAATAATCATTTATCTTTAAATAAGTATGTACGTGTAATGTAAGACATTGTAACGTTACCAATAATAGATTATACAAATATAAAAATTGAACTAGAAACATGCAAAATTTGTAGTGTTAATGTTTATAAATAAGCAAGTGGTAAGTTAAACTGAATAAAAAATCTTTTCCAGGTTCTGTGTGCGCTAGAGAATTAGTAGTTTTCGTACGAGATTGGAAAGGCTTTAATTTGCGAATGGAGAGGTTTACGGTACGAGCCGTAGGCGAGGGGCGTAAAAAGGTTCGTAATGAAGCCTTTACGATCGAGTTACGAATGATTTTTTTTCTACCAATGGTGTACCAGGGTTTCAAACAAGCCTGAGGTAGGAAGTATTACATTACGTCACTAAGGCGCAAAGTACAAACAAGCACGGCCGGAGGGCGGGGTTGTTTTACGTTGGTGCCCGAGTCACGTATATTGTTTTTGTTATCGAGGACGAAAAGTGCAATTTTGCGCCCGTGAGCACACTTTATTCCCGCTAAATTACTTTTCGCCTGCGGGTGCAAAGTAATTTAAGGGCGAAAAAGCTCTGCTACACATTGTGCCCACGGTAAAAAAGTAGGTATGCTATGCTGCTACCAACTTATGCTAATCCCAACTCACGCTGGTCCTAGCTGACGTACCCCCTCCAGCTCGTGCTGTTTGACGAGCAGATTATAACCCCCTCCAGCTCATGCTGTTTGACGAGCAGATTATTACCCCCTCCAGCTCGTGCTGTTGGACGAGCAAATTTTACTCCCTTCAGACCGCTGCAATTTTTTACCTCCTCCACCTCGTGCTGTTGGACGAGCAAATTTTTACTCCCACCCATGCACTCTGAAATCTTTAAGTAGGGGCTCTCGCGCGCACTCTGTGTACTCGACTCCAGCTCTGCGTCCGAGTTTGGTCTCAAGAGCCGAGCAGGCGGAAGTAAAAAGCCGCACAGGCTAAAATAGTCTAGCAGGCTCGAATAAAGCCGTACAGGCTTTTTTTATAAAACAGTGTCCTTGTAAGGACTAAAATATTATAAACGTCGAAACTATAAGTCCTTTATTAGTAAGGAAATCATATTTAACTGTTTTTACCCTGAATATAGCAAAAAACCGCTTTTTGGACATCATGGGGTATAAAACTTGATTTATTTCCGATCCCTTCATAAAATAGATTTTTTTATCGTCATGATTAGGGCAATCTAAATTAAAACAAACTAGGAAAATTATGTATTATATGTGAAATTACGAGTATCCTCAGAAATGTTAGGGCTACAACATTGGTATATACTAAAGTTTACTCGAAGAAATTTATTATTTCACGTAAACATGTATCAAGAATTAAGACGTAACCGCGTACAATGACGGTGAAGGTTACTGGATCGATGAATGCATTACAATACATTAAATATAAGGCTTTGAAGCAAAAATAATTATTGGTAACAGGCACACTAGACACTAAAGGGATCAGCTTAATTACGCTCCGGAAAATGGACAAAATGTCTTGATAAAAATGTGAATTGATTGCTATCGAATTTTACAAATATTATTTACTACCACCATCAAGATCTAAAGCTTCAATTATATTAGAGAGTACAAGGTAATTAAATTGTGAATTTGAAAGAATTGGCTCTAAAATCAATACTAGATGTAATGATGATATCAAAATTTAGCTAAATTCAAAGACCCAAAAATGATGAAGAGATAAAAAACTACTAACTTAGAGGTTCAATGAACATAGCTACAAAAGGAATCGTTATGACATAGAAAAAGTTTGAAAAATTCGAGAATGAATACATCTTAAATTAACAACAAACACTTAAAAGCAGCAATAACGACAGTGAGGAATAATGATATAATATAGAAAGCATAAATAAACACAGTTATGAAACAATCATCAATGATTAATCATAAGAAACACGACAGGAGGATCGTAACTGAAACAAAAAGACTAAAAAGCTGCGACATTTATTGTTTAAAATACTAAAGTCAATAATTCAAGGATGTGATAAAACTCGGAAAATTAAACTACAAACCTCTATGCTATGCCAGTTTGATAGTTTGATTATTTCGGAAAAGTCTGATAATAATATATTATATAGAGTCGTCATATATATTAATTTAAATTAAATATTTTTACTGATAAATTAGAGTGGTAAAGCAGGACTTGGCAACTTAGTGAAGTAAAAATAATAAGACTCCAAAAAAAAGTATAAAAGAAGAATCATAATCAGGTTTGTGCGCAGATTGCACAGGGGGGCGATATATTATAAATCTAGTATTCATATTTGTTATATCATAGTGCGTTGACCATCATCTGGGGTACATGCATTTTATTAAACTGTATTTATTATATAATGTACAGTACTCTGTAAACTAAATAATAATCAGTTATTTTTATCGATGGACTAAAAGCATCAAGTATATGTCTAAAATAAATGACTAATTATAAAACTGTTTGATTACCCTTTGACTGAGACAGTTGTAAGCTTTTTTTTTTTTATTTCATAACAAGTAGAATATTAATTCTAATAATAATTCATCATAATTTATACATGTAATTTAAAAAAAAAACTTTTTTTTCAACCAAATACCTTGTATTATAAGAAATTATGTGAAATTCATAAATTTCAAACAGAAAATAAGATAAAACTTCAGGAAAAAATAAAATAATTACTTACAATAAACATCAAAACTATTTTATTTTTACAGAAGATTTCTATATAAATACAATGTTAAATTTTACCTAATATTATGACATTTGCGTGTGAACGTTCATAATCTTATTAACATATCAGAAAAAGATAGATTCTGGTTTTCGTCGCAGAAACATTATTATCATTATACTTATTATTTTTATTATTGTTATTAATAATATTATTATCATAATCATTATTGTCACTTTTATTATGATTGAAATATATATCCTAAAAATTAACATATTATTAAAATAAGTAAATGAGTTGAATAGAAATGAGGAAAATAGGGCTGATGAAGCTTCGTGCAAATATAATGCATAAGATATTAAAGTTTTTATCTAGACTATTATTTTTTAAATTTATTTACTTATTTATCCTGTACAAATTTCTCTTTCTTCTAAATTCTCCTTTCTTGTATCGTTTTTATTTGAAATTATGTTACCCTTCAAATAATACAAACAAATCGCGTATAACAAAATTCATCAATGAAATCATTTTGTATTAACATCAACAAATGTTAGAACTAATTTTTACATTGGTGAAATATTCAAAAGTATACCTCATAATATATCATTTCATGTTCGGGCTTAGCTCTGTGGTCCCTAATTTAGCCAAGTTTTCGGAAGATCTTATATGTTTACATAAATCATCTACCGATTTTTCTTTTAATATTTTTAATAGTTCCCTTCTGCAAGTCCATTTATTATCTTTTAAGGTGGGTTGGGCGTTTTAGATCTACCTTCAACCATAGTCTAAAAATTAGCGATATTATAATTAATTGATTATAAATTACATATAAAAAAAACAGCACAGTTAACGACTTGATTTTCGTGAAAATCAAGTTGAAAAAATGTTCATTTTAACACTTTTGCTTATGTGACTGGACAATGGAATTATTTATGCGAAAAAATTAGCTGCTGAATTTTTATGAATCAAAGACGAACTTATAGTTTTTTTTTCGCTGATTCTATTGTAATCATAATAATGGTATATTTACGACTTAGATTTTGAACAAATAGAAGGGAAGTAGTCTGTTGTCTTCCGCGCAAGCACAGATAATAACATCAAACTCTTATGTTCCTTTTAATGAATAATTTACAGTTTTTCCAAGCATTTTCAACTTTTTAAATTCAAGGTCAAGTTGAGGAAAATAATTGTTATGAAAATAAGTATAAATTTTGTTTCATTATATATACACTCCTCTAGGGCCCCTTGCTTGATACGGCACCAAACGCTGAAGCCACCTTAATACTATATTTCTGACTTATCTAGTTGTTTTATTTCCTATCTTCTTTTCTGCCTCTTTACACATCTATACATGTTCTATGCTCTTTTCTTTTACATTAGAGAGCCTACAGTCTGCGGCCTTAGACCCTTTTTTTCTCGTCCTTCCTACGCTTCCACATCTCAGTCTACACCATCGGTCTTTCAAATGCCCTAACAAGTCTTTTATATTTATTTTTTTTTCCTTTTTGGTTATTACTTTATTTCTTCATAATGTTTACAAGAGTTTGAGTTTTTAATCCTCTTTCAGTTTTTCTGTATTTATTGATTGGTCAAAATATCCCGGCCCCCTGAAAAAATTCTCTTTGATTTTTTCATGTTCATGGCCCCCAGCTGTTTCTTCATAAGTCTTATCGTTTTCTAATCTTTCACTTTTTCATATCCTGCTTTCACTTATTTTCCCCATTTCTTTAGATTTTTATTGATTATGGCCCTTAATTGTTTTATTATGCATACATATAGCCATCTGCTCTTGTCTATTTTTAAAATTCGTTAAACGTAATTTTCTGCTCTTTTTCTAATATCTACATCCATACCAACCCTTTTTGCCTCCATTTTCCATATCTTTCTGGGTGTGTTCGAATTTAAACCCAGCATCATGTTTGTCGATCTACCCTTTATTTTTTCTACTGCCTTTCTTCTCCATCTCCACGTCCTTAATCCGTATAAGCAGCCTGATTCTATTACCAAATCGAAAAGTAATAATCTTCAACTCAAACTATTTACTTTAGCTCTTTTGCGTAAGCCTCAATCTGTGTTCATTGCCTTTGCATATTGCTTTCTGTTTTTCCCTG
Organism: Copidosoma aretas; assembly: GCA_030522625.1. NCBI lineage: Eukaryota > Metazoa > Arthropoda > Insecta > Hymenoptera > Encyrtidae > Copidosoma > Copidosoma aretas. Next base: position 20,666 of record JAPYYV010011293.1, on the reverse strand, counting down.
TGTCTTGAAAAGCTGTTACTGGTGTACAAAGTGTAAAATAATATTATTCTACTGATAGATAAAATCTGGATTCAATAATTGGGCGGTTTGTTATAAAAAATTGAGTAGTCTTGCGACTCCTGCATTTATGAATTATTTATACAACAAAATGGTTTTTTTTATCCATTTCTAAATGCGTAACTCTATAATTTTTTTTAATATTTTTCATTAGAAGTTTTTTAATCAGACGTATCTAATGCGTAACCTAAAAGATATTATTGTCTGCAAAATCGAGTATTAACACACAATTAATCGAGGAGCAGATGGTTTGAAGTGACTTTTACCAGCAACTTTGTATTTTAATTATATTATACTCAATTCAAAAGTACTCGACTTAAAATCGGACAATAATTTGAATACGCTCACAGTATATTGCATTGCCATCCATAATAAGTCTTTTAATAGGAAAAAAAGAATTTTTAACATGCTATAAAAAAGTTAAGAATCGATCGCACGATTCCACTCATCCTTACACGGAAAAATAGAACATAAACAGAGCAAGTCAAATAAAAGCCTATGTTACAATTTATTAAGTCAGGTTCTTGGCAGTTTTAGATCTGAAACTTGACTATGAATCGGTTTCTTGTCCTATATGTGCAAACCAAATTTATTAAGATCGAATGTCTACTATTTATAACACTAAGTAATGCAAAAAAGGCCCTTCGCAAAATGGACCATGATAAAGTTGATAGCTGACTTTGAATAATTTTTTAGCAGCACTTTTGTTTGACACGAGTTACTCTCAAACATACTTTAATTCCGTGGTATTTGACTGCGTAAAAGGTTTCTATAGTTTGATTCCCAAAGTTTGAATATAAAATAATTATAATAGCAGATTTTGATGGGGATACGTGTGAGAAGATAATTCAGTAATTAAACGTGACAGTTGTTTTAGTCTAAATGTATATCGTTGATCACGATTCATTAACTTTACGTTGGTCGTGGCTAACAAAACCATGGGAATTATATGCGAGCATCCCTATCTTTTAACACGTAAGGATTTGCAGCTTGACATAAATAAATAGTTAATACAAAAATTTAGACAATCATAGTAGTGATATTAAAACAAGTGATGTACTGCAATATAACAGATCAACCAATAAAAGATACAGGTTACTTTGAACTTTCCAAGACGATGTTTGTAATATTTTAATAGTTTTTGCTGCTATTTCAAAATTGGATTCTGGTAAAAACAAAAGCCGCAAATGTAATATGCAAATCAATCTTAATGTTATGACTTTAATTTTCAACTGAATACAAATTAACATCTATTTAATTGTTAAAAAAATATTTGATTACAATTTTTTTAAAGTGATTCTTAGTTAGTAGGTCCTAAAACTATCAAAACGATGTACAATAAATGCATTCCTACAATTTATTATTCAAAAACTTGCATTATAAAAACAATTTAAGTGTGAATTATATATTAACCTGATTATAAATGACTTTGATGCAACCAAAAACTTGTGTTTTAAGTTCGCGATATTATGTATCTTTACCATTTATTCATGTTTTATGCATATCTGTCCTATCAATAATTATTATAAAATAAAACTTTGGTGGAATTACAACGTTCACGGAAATGAAAATGTAGGTCAGGCTGTTTTTTGGTTATTCTCTGATTATTTTAGCAAATAGGATAGTAGATAAAATCCAAAGCTTTCACTGGAAACAGTCGCGTTTGGTTCACAATCAAATCTGATTTTCTGTGATTTTTATGAGGAACTTAAGTATCTAAAACATTTTTACTAGAGAATATGTGTATTTTGGTCTCAACCTTGGTCTTGGTATGAAAAATATTATTAATAATAAATATGCAACTTTCTTTTGATTTTAATTATTTAATACGTTTGATAGAATGTAGAACTTTTCGTAATCATTAAAAAAAACTATCTTATACATACTTAGAATTTAAAAGGTGCCTTTTTTCAAACTTAAAACTAAACCTTGATAACAGCCCCGTATAATTCTCATTGATTTTTTTCTGATGTAGGAGGATTTCGTCCTTCCGTTGGTGCACGGCTGATTGTCCTCGTGCTAAACTCTAAAGCATTGCGCCTAGTAAGTATCAAAAATACATTCGGCATAACTGTGCTGGTGTCGACTTAAAATATGTAAATACATATATTATACGTAAATTTCTATGTATGTACTATGTATTCGTATTTGTTACAACGCCACCATTACATAAAATTTAAATCATTACACTTGTATATATCAAGTGGTATTTCTTTATGTATTGATTGAAAATTTTTATAAGTATTATAAATAATAACAGCTGAAAAAAACCAGCGTGCTATACCTCGAAGATAATCTGGAAATGTTCAGAAAATTTTAAGCATACAATTAAAAAACAAAACATGATGACATATTGCTTTATGACCATAAAAAATTATAATTCGAATTCATGTACAAATTATAATAAAGAAAAGTCAAAAAAATTAAAACCCAGAAGGATAGAAACATTTTTGTTAGGTTTTAATTTGCAAATTGCCCATGGTCTTTGTTGAGAACACACTAATGAAATCTACCGGAATAATTTTTCAATTCTTGACGAATGCCAAACTATAGTGACACCAAAACCACTATAGAATATACGAAGATATATATATATATATATATATATATAGCTTATAGTAAGCTGGTGTTAATTGGGCCTAGCTATTACAAATTGTTATTGGGTTGAGCTGTATCGAATTTATTACTTGTTCTAGAAGCGGTGGGAGCTGAGAAGGCGAAAAGGTAGGGCATGAGACTCATAGGGAGTCAAGTAGGAGTGGATAAGGAGTAAGGAAAACGAAGAAAGCCAATACACTTTTTAATTTGTTTAAATTTTAAAATAAAATTAAAAAAGAACCACGTTATTTGAGGAGGAGCTGGGGCGGAGCTGGTGTGAGCTAAATGGAGCAGGTACTGGCCCTGAAACAATACAACTATATAATATAGGAAGAGGGTAACGATTTAAATAATCAATTTGTTTAATAATTGTTTTCTGTCGTAGTTTAATTTTATCATGTCATAGAATTATACTTTTAAAATCATAGAACATGAACAAAATCATAGAACAAAATCATACAAATGAACGAAATCAATTCATAAATTATAGTTAACTCATATGAGGTAGTACGAAGCATTAAAGAAGCAATCAAATAAGTATGTAATAATAAAGAACATTTGTCTCAATCCACTAAAAATAACTGAGAAATATAATAAATTTTAGATTACTTTCAGAGAGGAGGGGAAGAGTAGCTGCGGTAGGGTGTGGGGCGTTTCAATATTTTATCCTAAAAGAACAAAGTATAAATAAACCAACTTTGCTCTAATCAAATTAAACTTCCGTGCCACAACTTATTCGATTATTAAATATTTAATAAATTGGACGCAGTCTGATTTTTCGAACAGAATTATTTTTAAGCATATGTGTGTGTGCAAGCATATCTTACCAACACAAGCATACGCATTGACTTTATACCGAGCAAGTTCAACCTTCTGTTAAAATTCATACTTGGTGCCTCTATTAAAGAGCAAAAAGTGTAGGAAATAAAAAATTTGGAAGATAGGACAAAAAGGAAGGGATTTAATTCCTCTTCTATAAGGTGGTGGGGGTGTGGGGTGGGGGAGGTGAGAAAGAAAGGAAGAAAATGATTATGTGGGGGGGGGGGGGGGGGGGGGGGGGGGGCGTCGAAGAGGGTTACGACTAAAATATAAGGGGTGTAGGAGAAGGGATCAGTAATTTTAACCTAACAAAAATCCCAGAGAAATCGAACAAATTTTATGTATTTTCCTAGGGGGCTTTAGGGTCTATGTGGGGGGTAAAAAAATTGCATCAGGGCGTAGTAGGCGAGTGTTGGAGGAGGAAGAGGTCTTAGGGGGGAGATAAAAAACTTAACACTATAAAATTCACGGAAAAATTAAACGAATTTTCCTTGTATTAAGGGGGGTTACCCAGGGAACGTTAGAGGGTATACAGTGGGTAGTGAAGAAGGGGTATCACCGAACCTACCAAAACATCCATATACCATAAAAAAATACATATCTCCCTATATTATATAGCGATTTGTGTGGAGCACTCCTCATAACCCCCCACTGTTTCTCCACAGCCGTACACAGCCCAGACTTAAAATATTTTTCACCAAACCCGCCAGCCGCCCCCCCCGGCCTCTCACACAAATTTGTTGGTCCCCTCCCCGCATCTAACTGACTCCCTTATATTTTTTTTATAATGTTTTTATACAATTATTGTAAAAAACTTTATGAATCTAAATCATAAATTGATAAATTTTTTTTTATAATAAAATAATAAATAACCTTCTAATGCATACATGCTTTTTCCTATATTTGTATTAAAAAAATGCATGTATTATAATTTCTAATACATCAATTTATTTTAATAATAATAAATCAACATAAAAAAACCATGTTTACAAAATTTTGAAGTACATTTAATATTATCTCATTTTTTCATCCATTTTTCCTCACTGCCCAGGAGGCAAATAGATGGACTTGACACATACAAATAATAAATGATTATATTTATTTATGATTGGTCATACTTAATAATACGATCATAAGCTATATTATCAATTGTATACCAGCTTATTTGTAAGTATAAAGTTTTTTGTGTGCTTAGCTTTTTTTTTTTTGAAAGAGATGGATGTAAACTATTTAGGTCAAATAATTAACTAAAATATCACAGAAAAATAGTACAGGTTTAACAATAAAATTATACAGGTATCAGGGAAACTAAAAACGATAGAATAAAAAGAGCAAAAATATGGAAAAATCGATAAACAAGATTTTACAATAATTAAGCAAATTAGAATGATTACAGGTAAACTCAAGGACTGGCCGAAAAATAAAGGAAAGGGAGTAGAAAATTTAAATTTAAGACTTAAAAAAGAAGGTTAAAAGAAATTATCAGAGATAAAAAAATTATAAATTCAATGAAAAACTAAATAAAGTGTTGGAAAGCAAAAATTTAGATGAGTTTTCGAAAGTGATCGGATATTTGAACCGAAAAACATGGATGTGAATAAATAAAGAAGCATTAAAGAGTCATTTTAAAAATGTGTTTGGAGATAACAATGAGACATTTTATAGGGGAAACAGAAAAAAGAGTATGGAAATCAACAGAAAGTCTGGGAGGATTTTGACAAAGATATATCGATCATCAAATTTTAGAAATTCCTAGCGGGGGAAAAAAAACCCAGAAAAGCCGCAGAATACAAAGGAATTGTAGAGAAATATTTCAAAAATTTTACTCTGATTTAAATAATTGAATTAACAAACATGCTTAATGTGTTATGGACAGAAAGATAAATTATTGAAGGGTGGAAAATAGCAAGAATATATCCGAATCACCTGGCACGGAGGAGTAAGATGACGTTAGAAACTATACAAGAGTTGCGCTATTAAATGAAGGATACAAGATGTCAGCAATCATACTTGCTGAAAGAGTAAAATTATAGCTAGCTTTAGAGCAAAAAAGAAAAGCGAGGGATCGTATTGTTGTACTAAATAGTTTTATTGAAAATAAACTAAAGCAACGGGGCAAAAAATTATATACTGTCTTTGTAGACGTCAAAACAGCATTTGATACAATCAATAGAGAAATTTTCTGGATAAAATTAGACAGAATAGGGTTAGGAACATAATTTTTGAAATGTTGAAAATAACGTATAAGTGCACAAAAAATCAGAAAATGAAATGAATACATGCGATAAGTGAATTTAGAATAATACAGTAGACGTTACAGTAGAAAAAACAAAAATGCAATGTTTTTAATTTTGTTATGACATTGTGTCACGTACGGAGCATTCTGATCACACAAAGCAGATGCTGAAAGACTTAGATAAATATCGTACATAAAATAGGATGGAACCACGAAAAAAACACTCAATTTTAAGGAATGGAGAAGGGATAGGAAAAGATCTGTTTCAATATTAAGGAGAGGTATTTTGAGATTTAAACGAGTATTAGAATCTTGAAGTGTGGTTCTTAACAAAAAATGTCTTCTTGTAGCACGTAGAAAAACCAACTGGTCGGATAAAAAGGGCTGTCAATGCAGTTTGGGGTCGAAACAAAAGAGAGAAAATAGACAGTTTGAATCAAAGATTATTTCTTATGGTTTCAATGATAAAATAAGGTTGCTTATACAGTGCGAAGACTTGGTGATTGAAAAAAAAGAAAAAGTAGAAAAAATGGAATACGATTGACAAAAATTATGTTGGGTGTGAAAGCAAGCACACTAGGTTATACATGTAAATAAGAGGCACAAAGGTTGTCATAAAGAAGACACAAGAAAAAGGTTAGATAATTTCTTTTTATGCAGTTTAGAAATAAGTAGAATTAGGTAGCCACACTTATGATTGATTGAAAAATTAATAAGCATAATTAATAAAAATCCAACAAAATGGGGCAAAGTAGTAAAAGCAGGATATAAAAACTTAGGGAATAATAGGAATTATAAAAATGACAACCGAGAAAAATGAGCTTGAGAAAATCAAACAAAATTTACCAAAAAGTAGGAAGACTTGTATCAATCAAATAATAAAAAAAAACAGAATGTTAATCGACAAACATTGTAAAGAAATAAATGATAAGCCGGAGAGAGATAAATATTAGGAAAAGGAAACTTAGCAGTGGATATTGAAGAGAAATGGTATAGTCTAAGATATAAGACTCTAGAAAGTACGAAAGAAAGAGGGTTCCAAATGAACATATGCAGGCTCTGCATAAAAAAAAAATATGTGTACATAAAGAGACAGAGGAAAAAAAAGAAAAAATAAGATAAGTAAGAAATATAGGATTCAAAATATCATATATAGATATGCAGAAGAGAGCTATAACCATAGTGCAAAGAGATAGGTAGATGATATATAAAAATATACTTTTTAAATATACAAGTAAGTTAGTGACCGCAGAGCAAAGCTTAAACGTAGAATGACATGTTGTACCTTTTACATTTAAATATCAAATTAATGTGAAAAGTAATTTTTACACTTCCTATGTTAATATGCATGAAGGAGATTGATGTTAAATTCATTTTAAGGGATATTAATTTTAACTAGTTATGACGCGGGAAAGAGGAATGTAACAGGATGTAAAAATTTGTACCAGAAATAAATAAAGAATGATTTTTTCTTCGCTAATATTAAGTAAGAATTTTAAATTGGTACTATCCTATGAACTCATGTTCATAATTAATTTTAAAATTTTTAGAAATTATCAAAAAAAAGAGCTTGATTGTTAATGTAACAATAATTATTCTATGAATTCTATGTACATATACATTTGTATCAATCTTAACCTTAAATACCAATTGGAGTAATTCATCAGCATAGAATTGGTAAAAATGATTTGCTAAATCTGAGAACTAATTTCTTGCATTGACTGTAATATCTTGATTTCTCAGCAAATTTCCATGTGTCCATTTAGGTTATCTACGTTTCTACATATGTATGTAATGAAGAATAAATTTAGATGTACAAATAGAAAAAAAAAACAAGGGGGTTGGATAATTTAAAGCTGTCAAGAAAAATAAAGAAATGAAGGTCCTACAAGTTACGTTTACATAACTGAAAATGAAAATAAAATTCCCGTAGACAACTTTGCGTCTCTTCCTTATAATAAATTTTTGTTGATAGATCTAATATGAATGTTGAAAATTGTGCTTCACTACAAAGTATATCTACAAAGGACTTAATAGGTCATATATTGACTATATTTACATACAAAGTTATAGGGCATATATTGGAATTTAAAAAATTATTAATTATGAAAAATTAGTTTTAAATGAGATTGAAAATTATGTTGATGATCAATAGTTAAGTCTAATGAGAGCAGCTTAGAGATCACACTAATTTTTAATTCGTGGTAGAAGTCACAAGGAAGCCAGTTTAAAAATTTATCTTAAAAATAGACAAAAAACAGTTTTTGAAGAAATGATAATCCAAAGTACACTGAAAAAATAGTAAACATTTCTTACTGCTTGGTTTAAATTGTATGAAATTAAAAATTTGGCAAAATCGGTAAAATATTGAAGTATACCAGAACATTATTTTTTTAATAATGAACTCAAAATTTTAAAAAATTATGAAATGTAAAAAAAAATATTTTGATAGGTAGCTTCAACATACTATCTCCCAAGGATCATAAACGATTTTTCGTTCAATAAATATTAGATAAGGTGAAGGGCACAACATCATTTGATGACTTAAAAACATACAACGTAATGATAAGTAAAAAATTTAAAGATACAGTAATTGCTATGGGATTGATTGACCATGATTCTAAGATAGATGATATATTTGAAGCTAGTACAGTTATGTTACCTTATCAATTACAAAAATTTTTTGCTTGTTTTTTTATTTTGGTAGATATTCAAGGTAATTAAATTTGTTGTCACCATAGAAATCATTTTACTGAAGATTTTTGTGATTATATAGAGAATCGTGCTCTTTTACTCATAAATCAAATTCTCGAATTGGGAGACAAATCTTGCTAATTCAATTCATCTATTCCAACAAATATCTAAGCCAGACGAAAATGATAGTACTAAACAAATTTATATTTGTATTAAAATATTTACATCTCTTAACAGTTTAGAAACAATAAATTAATTTATAAGTTTCTAAGATCAAGATTCACAAACATTTAATTTAGGGATGATCGATTTTGCTAAAATTATTCTAGTTACTTTGACACGTGCTGAATGCAAATGAATAATTCCATACGCAAAACAAATTAAGACTTAATAGTGGACTTAAAATTTTAGACTTTAGAATGCAAATTTACTAAAGAATAAGTATTAATACATTTTTAATTTAAATTGATTAATGATTAACCAGTTGGATATTAAAAATTAAGTAATTATTATCGAGTTTCGTATTGACTCACCGAAAGAGTGAAAATTGATGTACAAAAGGAAAATCAGTTTGTTTTTTATAACAGAAATCGTGTCACTCAGTCCAACTTTGAGAAATTTAAACTGATTGTTTGTCACATTGTGTCACTTTAATAAAACAGTAAAAGGCTGCATTATAAAAGTAGTAAAGTCAGGCTTGGTTCACTCATGCAACTGGTATCAACTAAACAAATTGATAGTCGTTTTTTTGATAGCGTAATACGGTCTGATGGGTTCGTTGACGGAGGTTATCCTATAGCATCTTGCCTAATTGCTCAAATCGGTTTAATTTTCCACGAAAATTTACAATTCCTGTTGGTCTAAATTTATCTCTTTATTCATAGTCTATTAGTTAAGTATCTTTCGGTCATTGTTTTTATCACTCCCTACTTGTCTTGTCTTTCTTCAATTGACATTTACATTTCTGTAGTTTCTGTTTAATTGATTTAGTGATTCTTGACTAAATGTAAACCTTTTTTGGACTAGCTGAAGTGGTTTGATTTATTATTCAGCTCGTCATTTCTTTCTATTGATTACAAATTTAACTGTGGCTACTAGCATTTCCTTTCATTATGTCTTTGATTTGCACGACCAGTTTCTTTGAAAACGAGCAAGACAATAAATAAATTATATGAAAGACGGAATGCGCTCCTTTTAAAAGTTAACTCTTTTTACAATTTTAAATAAACATGTAGGTAAAATTACCAAAGGTTACAGTCAGTCACGAATAGAACAGATCAAAAAACATCACGCTGACTTCAATTCTAATCATAAAGTCATGATATCTTCTAATGTTTCTGACAATGCTTATGATTACATTGAGTCCAATCTTCCCGTTTTAATAGGAGACGCATACTATTTACAAATAGGTCAATTTTAAGATCATTTTTCATCTCTCGAAGGAGTCTTAACGCCGATAGGCACTATTCCTCCGGTAGACCCCTCAGCCATTGTCGATCGCATTGACTTATCAGTATTAGATCTCCCTAAGTTCAGTGGTGAATTTTATACGTGAAAATCCTCTAGAGATCTCTTTCGAGCTATTGTTCATCGCAACGAGAGAGTCCCGGCTATTGCTAAATTCCGCCATTTTAGAACTCACATCAGTGGTGAGGCAGAAGATCTAAGCACAGCCCGATTAGTGATGCCAATTACGTTACTGCGTGGCAAGCGCTCACTGATTTCTATGACAGATCTAAAGGACTTGTCCAATTTCACGGTCGTCAGATGTTGTCAGTTAAATCTTTAAAGTCTGATACGTTTTCTAAGATCAAACGTCTTGAAATGGAAGTATTAAGACCCATTGATGCACTCACAACACTGAATGGAAATATTGGTGATGTCGATGTCATCATTGCCTTTGTAGTTAGCAAATTCACCTCAAACCTGCAAAAGGATTGGCACAAGACATTTGGTGGTTCTAACAATCCACCTACCCAAAATTAACGTAGAAATTTCCTATGAATACTGATTCTTATTCTAGTGGCACTTTAGGAAAAGTCTTAAGATTGTAAGTTAAGACCTTGCTCTTTCAAGAAATACGCAGTTCAGATGACATCAAAGAATGAAGATAGGTTTAAAACCTGTGAACTTTGTTAGAATAACCATAGAGTCTGGCGAGGTAAAGAATGTCAAGACAAGTCCTCGGTAGACAGAATGGCGGTCGTCACAGAACATCGCTTATGCCTTAATTGTCTTTGTCCTTATAGGATAAATTAATATCCCTCGTTAAGAACATGTTTCTTGCGCAAACAATGCCATCACACACTTCTTCATAGGGATTTTTCCAAATAAAACCCCATCGACAAAACGAAAAAATACGCTGTCAATGCTTATAACTTCAATACAGATGACGAAGACTCTTCTTCTTCTTCTTCAGAGTTTGATTTTTGTCCGTCGTCAGTGAATAACTTAAGTATTCACGCTGTTTCGTCATAGCTTTCTAAGGGCGTTGTTTTGTCCACCGCTACTGTCTGGGCTGGTTTGAATGACGACACTCGATACGTGGTCAGAGCTCGACCAATGCTTACAATGTTCAATCATTTCAAAATCCTTGAGTGACTTACTGGGATTGGGTACTATGAAAGATAGTGTGCGATTGTCTGGTGTCAGCAGGAAAACTATTTCGTAAGCTACAAGGAAAGTAAGTGTCAACCTTACTTCTCTCGTCGAGCTTAAAAGACAGTTCATAGACGACGCTCTTGTGCTCCCTACAGTTACCTTTTACCAGCCTCCACAACACACAGGCTCAAATGAATTTAAAGACTTGACATAATAACGCCTGGCTGATCCCGACTTCACAGAACTCGAAAGATCGATCTGCTCCTGGGATCAGAAGTCTATGTTCAAGTAATAAAACTGGGCATTAAGAAGGGCTCTCCTTTAGAACCAATTGCGTTCAACTCTCATCTGGGCTGGCTGTCCCAGGGCTTATGAAAACTAGAATCGTTCCTGGTCAGAGAAGACTCGTTCATTAAGTTAAATGCTTACTATAATCTAACCTTAACGAAACTTTACAAAGGTTTTGGTGATTAGAAGAAATTCCAATTGTAACGAGCCTCTCTAACGAAGAGCATTTCAGACGTACTTATTCGCATGATGTAAATTGTCGTCATCAGGTAAAGTTACCTTTGCAGGCCCCGTTTCCATTGATTAGTTAAGAGCTCAAAGTTTTTGCTCTGCTTAAGCATTGCTAAGAACAGCAGAACAAAAATTAAAACAGGTTCCTCCACTTAAAGCTGCGTATATTGATTTTATGCAGAAGAATCTTGACAAAAATCACATGGCTCAGAATACTGAGAAAAAAGCTTGTTGTGTTTTACCTTAAATTGGTGTAAGGTATGAATCTAGTTCCACTCCAAAATTCTGAACAGTCTTCTACGGCTCTTTAAAGCCTACTGACTCGCAATCGATTAATGATTTTTTACAGTCTGGTCCCAACCTGTTAGTCTGCTTATTGGTCGTGTTATTGAACAGGAGGAACTATAGGTTTGCTTTCTCTGTGGATCTTGAGAAAATGTTACGTAGGTACTCATACATCCAGAGGACCAAGGCTATTAATCGATTCTTTGGAGATTAAATGATGATGCGCCTGTACAAATTTATAATCTCACTACAGCCACGTTTGGCTTGGCTTGTTCACTCTAGTTAGCATCTCGTCTACTGAATCAACTGGCTATCAATCACGAAAGCGAAAATATAAAGGGCTCTAATATCTCATTAAAAGAAAGATACATCGACGACCTACTTTCGTGGTCACAGTGTTAACGAAGCTATAATTAATAGAAAACAGGTCGAGGCTCTTGTCAAGCGAGGATGATTCAATTTGTGAAAATGGTGCTCCAACGATCCTAAGATCCTTCACTATCTCTTTTGCAATGCACTTTCTAAAAAACTTGTTAAAAATTTCAGACAATAAAGGTACTACATACATGCTTGGCATGGTTTGGAATCTAAATGAAAACGAGTTTCAATTTAGAATTTAGGATTTATTCAACCCCGCACGTTGGATTAAACATCTATTACTATCTTTAATCGCTGAGTTTTATGATCCTTTTCGATCGCTTGCCCCTGTTATAATTTCAGCAAAAATATTACTCCATGCGCTGTGGCTGTTAGTACTTTAATAGGTGGACTGTATTTTCTTCCTCAGTGCGAAGGATTAAAGTACACGGCTTTTCTAATGCTTCTAAGCGAGCTTACGCTACAGTCTTGTAACGGCTTAGAACTATTTTAATTCTAAGGCTACAACTCCAAGCAGCTTATTTATTGGCCGAACTTATAATTCATTAGATTGAACATAACTCTATCAAGCCTTACTTAATTCAACTGTGGTCTGATGTTACTGACGTTCTTTACTGACTACATGACGTACCCTACCGTTAGGCAACTTCCTTTGCTAATAAGTGTTCTTTGATTCATTCCTTGATCCCATCTGCACAGTGGCATTACGTACCTGCCAAGGAAAATCCGGCAGACCCTGCCTCTTAGGGTGTTACACCTTAGCAATTTTTAGGTCTATACATCTGGTTAAATGGACATCTCTTTCTCAAAATTAAAGAATTGACTTATCCTTAATTCATTACAAAACAAAAACCATTATTGAAGTAGCAAAGCTAAGGACGAACATACCAGACCGGTGCGTGGTGATGGAAATTATACCTTTGCTAACTGAAGCTCAACTTAAAGCTTGGACAAGTTTCGAAGAGTTTATAAAGACTAACGGCTTACAATAATGTAAAGGCTTCTATCTCGTCTTGTTAATTTTAACACCTGAGTGATTCAATCTTGTTAGATCAAAGTGTAGGGGAGTATGTTCAGGATGGTCGTTAATTAACTCGCCCTCGCTACAACGAACTCGATCAGGGCAAAAAAGCCTACGGTTAGTCACTCCGCCTCTGTCGCGTGAACCAAACAGTTCGCCGCTAGTTTAAACAGGCCATCTTAGCATTTGTACTTTTGGCTGGCTTCGATGCCTCGTATGTAGTTCACTCGGCAAGGCTATTTTTTCTTTTGTCTTTCTTACTAAATCAAATTTGTATTCTATATTTGATTATTGAATAGTAATTTATTTAAAGTTAGTTTGATTGATTAGTCTCGCGTGCGTGCAAGCTTATCAATCCTTCTTTGTATATTAATAGCGCTTACATCTAATAATAATTATGAGATTCTCTTTAATAAGATTATTTCAAGTAATTTCTATTCATATAGAGATATAAGGCTTAATCAGTGCATTTGCTTTCTTTAACCTGCACATCATCGCAACTTCACCCGATCCAGCATCGTATGAAAATTATACAGCCCATCATCATCATCATCATCATCATCATTTCGCCCAGATTCTAAACAGAGTGTGAATATTATTACTAGCCTAACGGATCTACTAAAAGAGAAGCCTTCTTTTATATGTTGATGAAAGTTGTATCCGAAAATTGGTGGACAAAAGATACGATTAAGAGAAACTTGATAAGTAAAGTCAATGTCTTACTGAATAACTCGAAAACAACAACTTATGTTAAATTATGATTTAATTCGTTTGTCAAGAAAAATTATTTTATGCATCAATATATTATGACCTCTTTACTTTAAATAAAAAAAAGAACATAAAATTTTGAAAAAAATAGTATAATAAAGTTACCATCTTGTTTTCTTGCTGGCGTTCTTTTTCAAAAAATTACGCTATCAAAGTTCTTATGGATTCTTATAGCCCAATGGAATTAGACGAGTGAAGTCGATTGTTTAATGTAATTACGCACAGGTTTTGACATAGCTTATTGTATTCATTTATGCGTAAGAAACATGGTCCTTGAATACATCCCATTTTTGAGGTGGAAAACATTGTCAAATTAACGGATTAATGTGCAACAATCGCCGAAAACAGAGTTTTTTGGACTATATTATAAGTAGGTAATAGGAATCCGAACAATTTGAGACCAGTTTGATTGAATTTGGTTAATAATTTGTTTAAATATTGACGAATCAATGTAGAAAATATCAAAATTTTAATTGTTTAAAAAAAAAGAAAAATCACACGCACTTAAAAATTTGTAAGAAGACAAGACCCCAAATGTACCAAAAAATTTTTATGAAAAAACATTTATTGGTATACGAGTTATTTTATTTATTTATAAAAAAACGTTAAATGTTTAATAATATTAGACCCAGTTCCTGCGGACAAAAATTATCGACTGAGGGCTCATTTTTTTCGTAAAGACCCATATTTAACGATGATGTCATTGGCGTAACTTTTTTTTTATTTTAAGACCGCCAAAATGGCGTCCGAAACATTAGCACTTTTCAGTGATGTGTTTTTTAGAAATATCTCGTAAACAAAGGGCTGTAGCGACATGCAATCTTCACAGATCAATAGCTGGTAATTTAACACGTACTTAAAAAAAAAAAAATTGCTCTAGCATGCTCAGAAGCTAAGATAATTTTTTATTTTTAAACAATGATCATTTGTTCATTTTTAAATATTGATACTTAAAATCGGAGGTACGACTAGTTCAATAATTACATTTTGTGAATTCATTACGAACGACGTAAAATCAGCTTTCCAAACAGGTACAGAATCATCCAAACTCGAGGCTAGTTTTTTACCAAAAATCGATTATCCAAGCACAACAGTGATTGAAAACTCGATCGAGCTGTTTCAAATTTGCGGAGGAAAAAAAAATTCCTGTATCTCCGTTGTTTTTCACTCGATTTAATAGTTTTTTTTTTTAAATTTGGGGTAGCGCAAGAATTCATGAACAATGAGCATGGTCATATTACAAAATTATTTAAACAATTAAATGTTATAAACAAATTATTGTTTTTGATTTTGAAAAAATTGTTTTTTCTTTTTGACGTTATAATAATTGTTTTATATGCATTAATTTGTAAATAAATGTTAAAGGTTAATAATTAACAAATCAGTTACATGAAATTAGTTTTTATTTACATCAATTTTCTTGTTTTTACAGCAGGTTGATACAACTCAGAGTCGACCGAAGAAACATTATTACAGTCAGTCTCATCGTCATTTTGATGTTTGTTAATCTCATTAAGTATTTTATGCGCATCATTATCATTACAATCATTCTCGTCGCCGTCAATATTAATCAAATCACAGATAGATATTTTTGGGTCTTTCATTAAACTTCCTTGGAGTAGCTTCGTCTCATCGTAAGAAGAGCAAAGTCCCAAGTGTGTCAGAACGTCTATAATTTATTTTGAAGCATTCTTTCTGTGCATCAGAGTGGATAGCCCGAGCAGTACTTCAAAAATAAATGACCGTTTCCTTACACTGGCAATAAGAATGTGCCCGATGGTAGTCACTCGGTTTCCCCATTTAGCTGCAGCATCATCCGATTTACCTTTTTTGTTTGTTTTTACGATAACATTTAACAATTTCTTTAACGTTGGTGGTAACCGTTTGGTCGCGTTGTCTAAAAAGGAACTTGGGCTGTTGTATTGCGTCGTATCGTATGGGGTAGACTGGATGTCATTTAATATTATATTTCCCGCCATTTCACATATACGCAATTTTCAAGTGCGTGGGGATTTTTCTTTTTTTTTTTTAAATAATTAAAATTTTGACATTTTCTACATTGATTCGTTAATATTTAAACAAATTATTAACTAAATGCAATCAAACTGGTCTCAAATTGTTCGGATTCCTATTACCTACAAGTTATACAAAATCAGATTGTTGCAGTTATAATACGTTGAGCGCAAATTAAAAAAAACTGTTTTCGGCGATTTTTGCACATTAAAACGTTAATTTGACAAGGTTTTCCACCTCAAAAATGGGATGTATTTAAGGACCATGTTCCTTACGCATGAATGAATACAATAAACTATGACAAAACCTATGTGTAATTATATTACCGTTTTTACTAATTCTACTGGGCTATTATGCCTGCAAAGCGTTAAACAATTAAATAAAATTACAAAAAACGATACGCCGAAAACAAACGTGAAATCATTCGACGATTTTTAAGTATGATTGAATACTTGCAGCTGGTAATCCTTTTAACTTGATTCTATGTTGATCGGTATACATCTTATAAAGGTTTTTGTACCTGTCCAATATGATGAAAGTATCCAAAAGAAGAAACATAACATACTTTTGACCATATTTTTGGCTGTTATATAAAATCGTTAAGTCAGTAAATATTATTTGATAGTGCTATTGTTGAATGATAATTATAGTCATGAGGTTCCATTTCAAAGCAATAAAAAAAGTTGAAGCAAGCTCGAATAAAATCCCTAATGTTGAACAACTCCGTAATGATCCAGGGATAAGATTGCAGCTAGAATACAATACTTTTGTATCCAGATGGCTTGCATTTAAACCTTAGTGAAAAGTATCATTTTTAAATAGACTGTAACTGTATTTTGTAAGAAAATTTTGAGATTGACATAAACAAAACTTTTTTATTTTATTACCCTTCTAGTATATATATATATATATATATATATATATATATATATATATATATATGTATGTATGTATAACCGAGCTAGTTCGGTAGTTTCAAATTATCCCTTACAATAAGCCCTGCTATTATGAAACGCAGGTTTGTTGGAAAACCCCTCGCTTTAAGCTCGATCAGGAATCTTTTTCGCTTCCTTTTGTTCCGGTTCTTCTCCTTCTTCTAGCCTGCGTACGCTGCCGAAGCCGGATCTGAATACGCAGTCCCAAAGCCCCACTTTCTTGCACCTACGGCACGTGGAGTTCAAAGCGGGGAACGACCTCGACGAAGTGTGTTGTGGCTTCCCGCAACTGTAGCACGGATTATTGGAACTGAAGTCGTCCGACGTCGCCTGTCTGTCAGGGTGTCTTCCGAGAGTCGAGCGCGCTTTGTTTTGTTTATGCAATACGAAGTTGACCTCTCCGTTACCGTTGGCCTCTCCTCGAATAACTCTGCTCTCCTTGATCTGGGTTTCAGCTTGTCTCGCTATAGCAACCGCCTTTTCAAGGGATAGGTCCGTGGTGAGTTGCAGCCTCTCTAAAGTCCTGGGGTTTCGAATGCCAATGAAGATCCGGATTTTTGGAGAGTGTATGAGAGCGAGTGGACTAGGCAGTTAGCTCGAGCGAGTGCACTGACTAAACTGCCGCATTATCGTGCAGGGCCGAACGGCCCGCGGCTTTACTCGCCCTGACGACACATAGAGGTCACGCTTACGTAAAATATCTTGAATTATTTCCCTTATGATTTAAAAGAACGTAGGAATCACTGCATTTATCTGAATGAAGATTACTGCTAGAGGACATGATCAAAATGTCAATTATTTAAGTTTTTTCTTAAACTTCTACTGCAGATAGTAAAAAGATTAGTCGAGCGTCTAAAAAAAATACCACCTAAATAGCCTTACAAATAACTGGTTGGACAATCTGGAAAAAAAACTGTTGCATAACATTAGAACTAATAAGACATATGTGTATATCTGATGGTTTATGTAATGGTACAAGGTTAAAAATAACAAAAGTCTTAGAATATAATATTGAAGCAGATATAATATCTGGTAAAAAAAATGGTCAAAGAGTTTTCATACCAAAATACATATTAAATACTGGAAACACGACTTCATTACTATTTATTTTATACAGAAAGAAGTTTCCCTTGGTTTTAGCTTTTGCTATGACAATAAATAAATCACAAGGTCAATCTTTCGACAGGGTCGATCTATACTTGAAAAAACCATTGTTCTTCCATGGGCAATTATACATTGCGTTATCTGGATGCAAAACTAAAGATGGTATTTTTATAAAAATGGAAATAAAAATAATAATTAAGTCAAAAATATTGTTTGGAAAGACATTCGTGAATAATGGATACACATTATCTTTATCATAAAGTGTACTAAAATAGTTTATGACAATTATTAACAAATCTTATAGTTTAATATTAATATTTTTTGGACATTGTGATGCTAATTGAAGAAACAAAATCCTCATATAAATATTTTTTCTTTATTAAATATTATTACAAGACATGATAAAATAATACATTATAAGGTGTAGTTATGTTAAAAAAAAATATATCATTAACTTACAGGTATTGATTCAAGAAAAAATTGATTTTAAGTGTAAAAAGTTTTAAATAATCTGACTTTTTAAAATTTTTTAACCAAACTCATTTTTATATGATTACTTTTACACGTTTTAAAAAATTATAAAAATTTGTTTTTATTGATTTTGTAAAACTATGAAATTATATAAATATGAATGCTTTATTCAAATAATTTATATTTTAAAAATTTCTGTACAACTTTTTTTTTATACGTATTCATCAGGGTTCTAGATAAGAGGCAGGCGGGTTCTTTGAAAAAAAGAATACTTTCATGTTACGTTAAATAGTTATTATTTCAAAGTAATCATAGCTATTCGAATGATACATTATTATTTTTTTCAGTTGGGTACAAGTAATGTCTGTCTCTACGTGGTTTATTAGGGCTGATTAGCCTCGTACCGAACTCTTAAATAGCGCCTCGCAAAAAAGCTCTGTTTAAGATTCAAGCACTAGACTGATTGGCGATTAATTCTTCGGTTGTTATTATTACACTTTTATCTAAATTTTTAATTATTACCCATATCTATATCATGTCGTGTATTTATATGTGATGATATAAAAGAATTAAACTACTGATGTAAATAATAACAACAACAAAGAATGTTAACGTGCTTGTCGGATGTCACCACAAAATGCCAGGATAATGTTTCCAAATTCGACAACCAATTGTTATTCATGCTGAGTTCGAATGCAGGGCCTTACTTCATCTTTTAAGAAAACAGAAGCCTGCAAGAGTGTAGGCCGAGGTAATTTATAATTTCTGTTTGTGTTTTGTTCTCTAAAATTTTCACTTTCATTTTAAGAAAAACAGTAGTCATCCGAAACATTTTAATAATAATATGGTAATTGTAGTCAATAATACTAGTCAACAATTTTGTTAATTAGTGATGCGCAATGTTCCAGTGTCTGTTTGCCACCTTCATCTGGCGTCTGAATGAGTTCATTAAGTATAAAATGTATACACAACAATGTTTACAAAATAGTTGCCATTATAAAACAGACGATGTCAACTTTACCTTACTGAAAAAATATGTATTAAATATTGCACATAGCATTCGTCGATATTCGTAGTGTGCCTTACGGAACCAAGTCTGGTATATAAACGAAAAAAGGACATTATATAATGGTACTAGAGATATAATGTATATGGAACAGTTTTTTAACAAGTATTAAAGGCGGTACCTCGCTCTCATCGCATAGAAATCAGTCAAAACAGTACATAACATAGTAAATTTGATGATTAGAAATAGATTGTGAATGTCGACAAACACTATGTGCAATATCTTATGACTTGTATTATTGGTCACTATCATTATATTATACATATTAGTGACTATTACAACATTGTATTCATAATAAGTTTTCAGGAAGATACAGATGCTTAATACTGCATTTAATACTTATTTTTGTTTCTCATTTTTCGTGAGAATGATACTCATATTAAAATAATTGTCTATAGATAAGTTTGTTCTATTTACATACAAAGTAGTAGATAGAGAAATGAGTTTGTATTTTCTATGATCATTTTATATAATTTACTCACTTAAATTATTACTTTTACATATAATTAGATACCACTAGTGAAAGTTCACGAGAATCCAACATAGCTAGTACCACAAGCAGTGGTAATGTTGTAACCATAATGAACATGCTAGAAGAAGACCTACAAGATGATGACATTGGCATTGCATTGCCAACAAATCTTGTTACAGAATCAGTAGAATTTTTTAACAATATTAAGATAATATTTCATGATCAAGCGTGCACCTACGATAAAAAACTGAAAATTCTAAGTTTGTTGCCAGCAAATTAGCCATTTGCCAACGTCAATTATCATTTTAACGTGTCAAATAATAAGATAAGTTTGGCACGAAAAATGACAAAAACGAGTGGAGTGTTACGTTCCCTCCCCCCTCCCAAAAGGTATGCAATTATAATTTTTTTTTTTTTTTTTGACTGCAGTAACTATTGTCAATACAACGTATGTTAGTAGTATACTTGCTGGTATAGCGAGACACAACAAATGACGTCATTGGCGCCGGGGGAGGGGAAGCGCTCGGGACCCAGACGCCCGCGTGAGTCTGTGTGTGTGTGTGTGGGGGTATGAAAAGGAGAGAGAGAGAGAGAGAGAGAGAGAGAGAGAGGGAGGGAGAGAGAGAGAG
>JAPYYV010011292.1:0-13146 GCA_030522625.1 Copidosoma aretas | reverse complement strand
GGATCCACGGTGATCACTGATTTTATTCATTCACCAACCTACATCATCAAATTTGAAAGAATTATCGAGCAGCTCGGAAGAGCAATATATCAATATTGATTGATTTTAAGTGAAAAATTTTAAAAGTTTAGACAATTCGAGGAACAGTCAATTTTCAGGGCTTAAAAAAAATAAAAAAAAAACAATTTTTTTCTTAAGCAAAAAATTTTTTGGTATACGTTGATACGTATATAATAATATCCGAGGTATATATTTATTATTTTAGGTGTGTAAGTTCCCTTTTTTTTAATTTTCAACCATGCATTTACGCGTGCTCAAACGTGCATCTGTATCTGTATATATATATATCTGTAAATATGTATGCTTGCATAATGTTCGATGAATTTTCGTGACTCCTTTTTACAAAATTCATAGCCAAACATACAAATGGAAGATTACCGCTAGCAACAGTGATTGTTCAAACAAATCATTCATAAAAACTTATTGAAAATTCACTGTAAAATTCAGAAAAATTTAAATTTTTTCACCTAAGCGCAAAGTGCAACTGGCGTTTTGCGCCCTATGGCCGCACTTGGGGCCCTTTAATCGCTTACCACCCTAGGGCGCAAAGTGATTTTGCGGGCCTATAGTGTGCCCATTGCCCACCGTCGGCAACAAAAACACTATTCGCACCTCGGGCACAATAGTAGATTTCGTCACAAATGTGCATCTCTCCAGGGCGGTCCCTGGGCCCAAGGGCGCTTGCGAAGCAACGCCGGAGGGACCGTTAGGACTCCCCTGGTCGGATGCACATGAGTGGCGAACGCTGTTTTTCCTACCGAGGGTGTACCAGGGTTGCAAAAGTGCCCTGATTTTTATAATTAATGACTTGGAATATTTGTTTTTGTATCCTCGTATTAATCCAAAAAAAAAATTCAAGTTTCCTACCTTATTAAGGTTGTTATAACGATCTTTTATGTCCAAAAAGCGATTTCTTGCTACTTTTGGGATGAACAAATTCAAAATTGATTACTTTAATAGTTGTATCTCATTGAGCATTAAAATAGCTTCATTTAAAACTAAAAAAACCTTTTTACAGTATCCAGTTCTTTTTTATTAAAGAAAATCTACAATTTTTTTTCTTGTATCAGTCATACCTCAGGAACCCTACAAATTATGTTAATGATCTAGGGCTTTAAATGTTTCTTTTTATATCCTTATAATAAGTTCTGATTATTTGTTCAATTTTTTTTAATTCAAAAAAGTTTTAACAATATTGTTTGTACTATCCGTGTAAACGTTATAATATTATTTTTGAAATAATTTCATATCAAAAATCATGAAAATAGCTTCTTCAGATTTTTAATCATTCTTATATTTTATTTTTTTTTAGTTACATAATTGCAGAAAAATGTTGTTGAGGAAGCTTTGTGCTAATTTATTGGCAGCAGTTTTTTTTATTTGATACAAGAGTCCTGATATGTGATTGCGTTCTCGTTGTTGATTTATCATCAGCACTTTTCAATACCGTAAAAGAAATTTGTAAATTAGTAAAAATAAACAAATTTTATTTTGCTGGGAACTGGTGCTCAAAATATATTAAAAATAAATTGTCATTGAGTCTCATGTTCCAAACGATACTAAAATTTTTTAGAGGCAAATGATTGTTATATCTGGTATGAAAAAAAAAATATTTTGCAAAAATGGTATGTCAATAATTTATTATCCATTATGGTTATTTATTGACTATACACTGAAGAAATAAGAGAATAAGAATATAGCATTTTTGAATTTTTTATATTAAATTACAATTTACTTAAAGTTTGAAATTTGTTTTCAATGCAATGATTTTAACTGTTATGCGTGTTAATATTATAATAATACAGATTAATTATTATAATTTAATAGAGGTTATTGATCGAATTACATTTGTACATGAGCATTGAATATTACCGGTTTTATATATTTATAAATCAATATTGAACGCTATGCAACACTAGTATAAGTTTTTTAATTCGATACTGTTAAATTACTACAGGTCAATGGCTAAGATGATAGATTCCGAGACGCCCGACGGTCAGAAATTCGAATCCCCGCTCCGTCAACCACTATGAGAAATATTTCAAACACTTTTTCCGTTACGGCATTAATTAAAAAAAAAATTCAATCAACAGTTCACAATTAATAATTATTACTGTTCAGATTTGAATAAACATTTTCTGTTGACTGCAAAATAATTGCATAATTTACATATCGCCTTATTTATCTACTTACTTTAACTTTGAATACCATCAGTTACTTATATTCTTTCACTTACTTTAACTTTGAATACCATCAGTTACTTATATTCTTTCATAGCCATGGACTTACGCACAGAATCAAAACAAAGACTTTCTCCTGTATAGTTCAATATTTATCTTTTGTAACGCTTAGCTATCTCTTTCTAACATTATTTCTTACAACTAGAATTTGAATCCGCCTTACTATGCTCTGCGCAACATACTCAGTTTGCTCACGGCCGCTGAATAGAACGCTCCTCTATCAGTGCGCAAGCTATTATACCGGTACTTGTAAATAATAATTTGTATATAGTTCCAGCATAAACTTGTACATAGTTATTTTTTACCTGCTTTATCCCGATCCTATCACCGACTTGGGACTGTGCTTGGTGCGCCTTGTTTAAAAGTCCAAAAGCAAACAATTACATTAATTAATTAGATACAACACATAATTTTTTATGAATAGACTAAACATATAATTTTGCAGTTTATAAGTAAGTTGAAATTCACTTTTTGAATACGTTCATGTTCTCTTATTTAAAAAGCGAGAACGCATTGACAGTACTTACGGATTTCACTTATTATTACAGTGACTATTTACTTATTTAAAATATGCTCCATACTTTACTTATTAGTAGTGTGACTATTCACTCATTCTAAGTTGTTCACTTATAAAATTGCCAATAAGTGCATGTACACTATTAAAAAAAAATCAGGGGGCACATTGAAAAAAGGGGTAAATAGGGAAGAAAACGTAAAAATAGAGGAAAAATCGGCATACTAAAAAAAAAGGAAAAATGGGAAAATGGGGAAAAAGTTTCATTCCTGCATTTTGCTTGTTTTGAAAATCCGTCTGAAAGAGAATTTTTTGACATAAATACAATTAACCCCAATAATCCAATAACCCAGTTTGATTTGCCGCAGGTTACTGCAGATATATCAACGTGATATGAGTGACAAGATGCGCTCGTTTTTTCAAAATCAAAAAATTGCATCTTTAAAAATCATTTTGGTTGAATTCACATGACATACAAAATTTTTTATTAAAAATACACAAAACATTAGGAAAAATTGTTTCCGAGTTTTATAGTGAATTTTCGAAAAATTGTTATAAATGATTTGTTTAAACAATCACTGTTGCTAGCAGTAAACTACCATTTTATGTTCGGCTGTGAATTTTGTAAAAAGGAATCACGGAAAATTCATTAAATAATATGCAAGCATACATACTTACAGATATATACACAGATACACATACACGTTGGAGCACGCGTAATCGCATAGTTGAAAATTTAAAAAAGGGGAACTTACACACCTAAAATAATAAATATCTGACTGAGATATTATTATATATGTATTAAAGTATACCAAAACGATTTTTGCTAAAGAAAAAAAGTGTCTTTTTTTTATTTTTTTTAAGCGTTGAAAATGGCCCGTTTCTCGATTTTTCCAAACTTTGATAATTTTTCACTCAAAATCAATCATGTTCAGAGAAGAATTTATGTAATCTTTTCTTGTTTATTTTAGTGTAAGCAATAAGAAAAAAATTTTTTGGTGCAAAACAATAAAATTTTATTATTTGTTTGAATAAAGTTAGTTCAAACAATATCTGACCACATTCCAGGGTGGCAAGATAAACTTTTGCGTACAATCCCCCATTTCGAATAAGGAAGCACAAGAAAACTGTGTGCAACTTATTTTTCCCGGTTCATCACTGATTCAGTCCACTCTATATACGCAAGGACCCACAGTGACCGCATGCATACACATGTACGTAAAGGTTTGCATGATACGCAGTCTCATGAGGATCTTAGGATCTTTGTGTATACACAGGTATGTGCGCAAAGTTTTGTATGCACAAGGGTCCGCAGTGTCCGCATGTATACACAGTGAATACGGGGCTCTGCTACACAGACAACGCTACGTCGGTAGGTATATGTATGACTATGCGAGAGCACGCAAGGGTACGTTGATATCGTTGGGTGGTGTTACTATTTAGGGACTCACAACCGTGCTGGTAGTATCGTCAAATTCGTTTTTTTAGTAGAAGATAAAAGAAGTTTAATTTATCATTATCAACTCAAATTCATGGGCCTGTGCGTGTTTTACTCCGCCTGCATCGTCTAATACAACTGCTAGACCCCTTAGAAATCAAATTCATGGGCCCGTATGTTTCACTTGACCTGCATCGTCTAATACAACTGCTAGAACTTTTAGTCAAGCACACTTTGGCTTTACTCTAGTAATTTCAAGAATAAGTGAAAATTGCTCAGGATGTTCGCTTCTGTGAATGTTTCTTGATGAGCAAAATCATGCTGAACATGTTGATTTTACTATCTATAAAGTTAGAATATTAAAAATTTAGGGTATACCATTAAGTTGGAGGTAAAATTTTATTTTTAAGGATATGCTGTAGTTTTTCTCTAATCTGCATCAAATAAGCTAAAGTTAAAAAATAAAAATAATTTCGATCGGGCATTCCGATAGGGAGACATTTTGTTTAGTTAAAATCGCGTCAGTCGCAAAACACGGTGGAGCTCTTAGTCCTCATTGTTTTTTTGTAGCACCTTTACAGCTACCCTACGTCACTCTCTGCACGACTTTCACACCATTATAGCTCCGTACGTTTTACTTGCCCTTTCCCCCAAAAGAACTTTTGCTGCATCTTTTATCCTTCTTTTTACTTGATTAAATTTGTCCATCCCCCCCAATCCCCTTCTAACAGTTTAAAATCCTCTTGAGAATAGCTGAATACCTCTTATAGCGGCCTAAAGCTTCTGCCTATGACGCCCTCTAGTAGCCTCCTCACTCTAATACATTTCGGAATCCTTTGGACAGAAAGCCGAAGACTACCAAGTGCAGTCCAACAAAGCATTTTCATCCCTTCTTCTGCCATCGAAAATTTTCGAATTTATCCAAAACAGCTGAATTAATTCAAGTGCATCGTAAGCCTTTCACCAGCAACCTCTTACAGACCCCGTACATTGTTAATCCTTTTGAAACAGCTAAATATTCAAACGAGTCAAAATAGGCTTCACAGAACCTAGAAAATATTCTCGCTCAAAGTGCAGCTACTCTACAGAATTAAGACCGAACCTCTATTTTAATAATTATTATTGATTATTAAAAAGACTATTGCAGTATACTAAAATTAATTTCTTTTATTACTTTATAAGTCAAGTTAGTTCAAGAAGTTGGGGGAATGTTAAAATATTTATCGATACATTAATGACAATAACCTACATATTTATTATAGGAATTTTTTCAATATACATAGCAAACTTCTAAATAGCATTTAAAGTTGTAGTTGTAAGGAACATTCTTGTGGGCATTGGTTCAGTTATTAAGTGATTAAAATAAAAACATAAATCTTATTCAAAACATTTACAAAATCAATGAGTGTAATCATTCAGTTATTTCTTGTTAATAATTTCTACATTTAAAAATAATATGAGGACAGGGACAATTTGGTAATAAGAGCATGACATTATTTAATAATAATGAGCTATGTCTGTATGTTAACCTCCTACAAATGTCCTCTTCAGGGCTACGATACAGTACCAGTTAAAAGATAACACATTATTGCAAAGCACGCAGTGAGCAAACAAAACTTCAATAAAACATCTCCCGTCAGATATTAAATAGACTGAAAGGATATGATTTCATCTACATTCTTACATTCATTTTTTGATGACATGAGCTACATATTTGTTATAAATTGTAAAACATTAGATATAGTAAAATTTATTAGTCTCATTTATTTATTAGTCATAGCTCATTATTTTGCTATTGAATTATATTTTATGTTTAATAATGAGGATGAAGATGATGTGTACAAAAATTATGTCTTCAAATTTACAAGTTGACAAGAAAATGTAAGATTGAATATGAGACAATAATGGTTTTTGTATAAATATAAAATTTATGTCAATAATTGAAAGTATTATTTGTCAGTTGTATTCTAGAATTCCAAACTTAAAGAAAATTGATGTTTTTATAGCAAACATGAAAAATAAGATGTATTACCCATATCTAAAGGAATATTTGAAGTATGAAAAAAAAGTCTTTGTCTTTTTGACCAGTTATAACTGATTCACAATTTTTGTAATTTAATTTTTATGATTCTTTTATCATTTGCCTTGAATAATATCAATCATAACATAATTTTTTTTGCTCATATATATTGATGTTATACAATATTACAAAAAAATTTTAAGATGTGTAGATAGAAATCATAAGAATCAAATTGAACTAGTAATCATGAGTTAACGAAACATTATTGTATGTCAGCGGTGAAATCTATAAGATATGTAAAACATTACGCTTAGGTAAGATAAAAAATCAGTTTGTAAGAACAATGATAATTTTTCAATGGTCATGTTGATATAAGTTAAATAAATTTTGTAATGAATTATTGTATTAAGCAAGTAAGAACCTATATAATTTTTTGAAACCATATAATTTTTTTGTGTAAAGAAGTTATACATAAATAGATTAAAAAAATTTTCTAAGTTATGTCGGAAGAAAAATGGTGTTAAGCATGAGAGAAACAATTTAATAGTATATTACTTACCTATGGAGGAAAAGTAAAATTTGTCTCAGAACGCAGGCATTTGACGCCTGAGGTGACGTCAAGGGTGATGAGCATGTGTTATGAGGCTAGCTTTATTTCCTCTTGAGGGTTGTATACGATTTTTCTATAGAAAGTTTCTACTTTCAGCGTAGTATGGCAAAAAATACTATATTATGACACTGGGCTGGAAAGTTAGATTTCCGTGCCAGTAAGATGTATAGGGCAAAGGCGAAGCCAAGGCCTTATTTTCACATGCTTAGACATCTAATTTGTCACGCCGTGTGTCGTACATTAATTTCTTCCTGTCGGCTCGCAATTATGGTAAACAATCATAAAAATCGTTACATAGAGTTGCTGATTGATCCCTAACCAATGATGGCTTGTTTTCTTTCGTGGACTTAAATCCTCGTCAACACAGGTTCGGTCGTCTATCTGCTGTCAAAAGCTCGAGCACAAGGTAAGTTGGTGCTGAAACCACTGCCAATTTCTGCAGCCAACCAAACGAGCATCAACACCTATGGCTCTCGCCACATGTTGCTAAACACATGCCTCTGCTGAGACCTCAACTGCGACATCATCGTCGCTGACGTGACACACGCCATCCTCGGTGATGACTTGCTGGCCAGTCATGGATTGCTGCCAAACCTCAAGAACTCATGCCTCATCGGCCAGGTTACCGGCCTCTTGACGCGTGGCTACCTGGCCAAGGCAGAGGTATTCTCCGTCTCCACTATCCTACTGGCCCGAGACAAGGACAGTCCTTTTGCACAATAGTACGTGGATCTGCTGGGGAAGTTCCAGGACGTGTTTAAGCCCAGCTCCACGCCTGTTGACATCCCTGACCTACCTGTCATGCACACCATCAATACCACTGGACTGCCTACCTGGGAGCGCCCTCGCAGACTGGTGGGCTACAAAGAAATGGCTCAAGCTCTTGGAAAAGAGCGTAATACGACCTCCAGAAGCTAATCGGCGAGTCTACTCCACATGGTCCCCAAGAAGGACGGCCCTTGGCGGGTCACGGGGGACTATAGGCATCTCAATGCCTGGGCAGTCCCTGACCGACTCCCGCTGCCCGTGATCATGGACCTACTTTAGGAGAGCCAGGGCGACGTCTTCTAGACAGTCGACCTCCAGAAAGCGTTCTACCAAGTACCAGTCGCCTTGGAAGATGCTCACAAGACAGCGGTAACAACTCCGTTTGGTTATTATGAATTTTTAGTCACATCGCTCGGACCCCTTAATGCCACTCACTCAGCCCAGCGCAACATGGACCATATCCTGCTGGACCTACCCCTCGTCAAGGCCTACGTAGATAAACTTCTGGTGGTTTCCTAGAGCCACGGGGAGCATCCGTGCCACCTGCGCTTGCTGCTGTCTGCCTTAAGGAGGGCAAAACTGAGGGTCAACCCAAGCAAGTGCTCTATCGGCAATTCCTAGGATCTTTTTCTGGCCTACTCTGCAAATGGCTTCCAGCCCCCGGCTGCGAAGGTTGAGGCCGTCAGAGGTTTCGCCAAGCCTAGCACAGCCATACAGCTCCGTTGTTTCCTAGGGATGGCAAACTACTATCGCCGTTGCATACCCAATTGTCACGGGTTTATAAATTCCGATATAATATTTCAAGGCTACTGATAAAAATTTTATGCGGTATCTGCACCAGGAATTTACAATAGAATACTATAAACTGACACATTTTATCAGTTTATATAATTTTATTCTTATTCGTAGACTAATCATTTTATGATGTTTTATGAGGTAAGTTAGTTTATGGTGTTTTATAAGAACAATTTGATAGAAAAATTCCCTTTTTAAAATACATATTATTTTAAGCAAATTTTACAATCGATTTCGCCTTATAAAACACCATAAACTAACATATCCCATAAAACATCATAGAATGATTAGTCTACGAATAAGAATGAAATTATATAAACAGATAAAATGCTTCAGTTTATAGTATTTTATTGTATATTCCTGGTACAGATACCACATAAAATTTTTATCGGTATCCTTCAAATATTTTATCGGAATTTATAAACCCGTGACAATTGGGTACCGCATGCGGCTTGGAACGAACTCCCGCTAAAAGAGCTGTTAAAGTAATTTCCAAGAAGGCACAGCTCATGTATACTCCAGAGGTAGAGCAATCCTCCCAGCTCTGCCGTGACAGCAGAGTACACGCGGCTTGCACGGCCTTTCTGCACCCAGAGGCTCCGCGCCGCACAGTGGGAGATTTCGTGTCTTTTTTTTCCAAATACCTAATATCTCGAGAACGAAACAAGATAACCCAAAAATTTTTTCTGGGCGTTGAAGCTAAGATGATGACGAATAAAGAAAAACTAGTGTTAAACTTTATTAATGTAAACCTAACCTTCAAAATAATGAGGAATCTCAAAAAAACGGTTTTATGTGATGTTGAATTTTAAATATCTCGATAAGAGAACTAGATGATTTAAAAATTCTTTCTGGACATGTTAGCTATGCTGACGATGAATAGAGAATGTTTGTAAGGAATGGCAATATGTGGAAACCTAACCTTTAAAAGAGCGAGGGATCCCATAAAAACGGTATTACGTGATGTTGAAATTTAAATATCTACAGAACAATACAAGATGATTCAATTATTTTTCCAGGATGTTAAAGCTATGATAATAAAAAAAGGGTAAAATTATTTCGTATGTCTGTATTTTAAAACCTAACCTTACAAGTAGTGGGATATTTTATAATACTCCAATAACTACTATCAAATTGTAATTATCAATGGCAAAAGTTGATAGTCTCATAGACTACTTCCTTACGTAATACTTGTATAATAAGAAATACATAAGAAATATAAATGACGTTTCAGCACTAAGACCTAACCTACAAAAAAATGGGGAATCCAAAAATAATTAAATAACTGCGAATAAATTTTCAATATCTGGTTAAGAAAAGTGGAGAGTTCGGTAAATCTTTTTTTTCACGTACAGCTTTTATAGAAGGTCATATATGAGAAACATAAATAATTGCTGTGATTTAAAATATAACTTTGAAATTGATGTAGAATCTCAATATACTCCAAAAACTACCAATATAGTTTAAATATTTTGATAACATAAGAAAAGAGTCTAGTAAAGTCTTTTCTACTTTTAAGTTGCTTTCAGACATGTAAGAAAAATAATTTTTTTCACTTCCGGAAAACATCATTCATATACCTATTTGATTTTTTACCTTGTAAAAAAAGCTTTATGAGATAGTCTCCTTTCGTTATCGAGATATTTTAGATTCAATAGTACTTATATGAGTATTTATTATTTTCCATTAATTTTCGGGTAAGATTTCAAAACACAGAAATTATTAATATTTTCTATTTATAACTTGCTATAAATGCTTTATATAAGAAAAATCTTTATCAGAGAATCATCTTTTGAATCAAGATATTTAAAATTTAATTGTAGTTATTTGAGTATAACATGGTTTCCCAACACTATTGAGGTTAGCTTTCGATAAACAGTGACTATTTAAAATTCTTATGTATTACACACTATACGAGTTTAAATAAAAAAAAAAATTTACTAGACTCTTTACTTATGTTATCGAGATATATGAAATTCAATGGTAGTTATTCAAGTATTTTGAGATTCAACATCAATTTTAAGGTTATATTTTAAAACACAGCAATTATGTATGTTCCTCATATACGACCTACTATAAAAGCTGTACGTAAAAAAAATTGATCAAACTCTCCACCTTTGTTATCCAGACATTAAAAATTTATTTGTAGTTATTTAATTATTTTAAGATTTCCCATTTTTTTTAGTTAAAGTCTCAGTACACTAACGTTATTTACATTTCTCATGTATTACTTATTCTAAAAGTATTATGTAAAGAAGTAATTTATCAGACTATCTACTTGTGCCATTGAAAATTTACTATTTTATAGCAGTTATTGGAGGGTTATAAAATATCCAACTACTTGTAAAGTTAGGTTTCAATATAAAGACATACTAAATGATTTGACCTCTTTTTTTATTATCTCAGCTCCGCCATCCAGGAATAATAATTGAATCATCTTGTTTTGTTCTGTAGATATTTAAAATTCAACATCACGTAATACCGTTTTTTTGAAATCCCTTATTATATTGGAGGTTAGGTTTCCACATATTGGCATTTCTAATAAACATTATCTAGTTCTCGTCTGCATAGCTAACACGTTCTGAAAGAATTTTCAAATTATCCATTTCTCTTATCGAGATATTTAAAATTCAACATCACGTAATACCGTTTTTTTGAGATCCCTCATTTTTTTTAAGGTTAGGTTTCCACATATTGACATTCCTTATAACTAATGTCTATTTTTCGTCATCATAGCTAACACGTCCATAAAGAATTTCTGAATTATGTAGTTCTCTTAACGAGATATTTACAATTGAACATCACGTAATACCGTTTTTTTAAGATCCCTCTTGATTTAGGAGGTAAGGTTTCCACATATTCACATTCCTAATAAACATTCTCTATTTCTTTTCATCATAGCTAACACGTCCAGCAATAATTTTTGAATTATCTAGTTCTCTTATCGAAATATTTCAAATTCAACATCACGTAATACCGTTTTTTTGGAGATCCCTCATTATTTTGCAGGTTAGGTTTCCACATATTAACATTTGTAATAAACATTTTGTAGTTCTTGTCATCATAGCTAACTCGTCCAAAAAAAATTCTGAAATTATCTAGTTCTCTTATCGAGATATTTAAAATTCAACATCACGTGGTACCGTTTTTTTTTAAATCCCTCATTATTTTAGAGGTAAGTTTACATTAATAAAGTTTGAAAATAGTTTTTCTCTATTCGTTATCATCTTAGCTTCAACGTTCGAAAATAATTTTTGGGCTATCTTGTTTTGTTCTCGAGATATTAGGTTTTTAGAAAGAGAAACACGAAATCTCCTACTGTGTGCCGTTGGCCCTCAGGGCCGACGCACAGTGCCATATTTCGCTTTTTTTTCTTTTCAAAGTCAATAACATTTGATAAAAAGGAGATACCTCGACGATTTTTTTTTTAATTTGTAGATAATTGAATAGAAAACAGTGCAAAATTATTGAAATTGTGTGATAAATAATTTCTTTTCTTCGGAAAACTCTTGAAAACCCGAATTTTCCATAAAAAAAGCTATAAGGTGATGCAAAAAAACATTTACACAATATATATTAATAAATAATAAAATGATCTGAATTTACATGTATATTCATTATGTCCAAGAGAAAAACGATCCTTCACGCCAAAAATTATCAACATAACCTTAAAATATCCCCTTACATTACCAGATATTCTGTTGCTGTATTTTAAAAAACATATTAACAATACGCAATATAATTTTATAAACTATTAAAGTCTACATTTGTTTATTACATAACATATATAGACAGAAAATAAAATAAAATATCCTCTAACCTGCAAAATTTCCACCATACGGCTTAATTTTAAAACTTTACCGTTTACATTGGAAATAATTTATATCCTATACGTTATTGTACAATAATCTTCTGCGGATAATAACACCGGTTAAATTTATTTTAACCATCCAATATAATCTTATCTCATCAAAAACAAGATTCTACATAACCTACAATCTTTCCAATACTCATATCCCTTTCATTACTCAATTACGTCTTTTCCATTCATGTATTACACGTCTTAAAAAAAAAAGTACATCAAGATCAATTGTTATGGTCTTAATCTTGATATTAAGTAAACATTATTGTCCAGAACTGGGAAAGTAAGCGTCCAACCTTAACATTACTACGATTTAGTCTTACGATTAAGCTATATACTTACATGGACAAATTTTTTGCTTTTCGATAACTGCGTAACAAGGTTTGTCAACAATTATTTCAAATAAATTTATGTAATAGTTTAAAACTGTGAACATAATTTATATAGGTTTTTAAAATAGATACTACATAACCTAAAGTCTTTTGTCGAACTATTTTAGTAATTTAAATCTAAAAGTGCTACAAAGAGTCTTATCAATCTATTATTTTATGCTGCACTGTGTTTATTATCGCTTTTTCAATTGTAAAATTTTATATCCTTCCGGTTATAGATATTAGGTAAATTTAAGGGTTTTCTCTAGATATAAGAAATGTATCAGTATTATACAAGGTGTGTTCAAAAAGTAAGGTGACTTTGTATTTTTAAGAACAAATATTTATTTATTTATCAATATTTATGTAGTCCCCTTCAAAGTAATCCCCCTTGGATACAATACACTTATGCCAACGGTTTTCCCAATCCTCAAAGCACTTCTGATAAGCACTTTTCGGTATAGCCTT